>PVKS010017822.1:0-41254 GCA_004027875.1 Aplodontia rufa
TTTCACTGTCAGTCTCTTAAAAAAAGATGAGCACATTTGAAAACAATACAATAAAGAGCTTCTTCATTGACACAACTAACGAAAGTAGTTGTGTCAATGAAGACTCGCATTTCTAAGTTGTGTTAACTTAGAAAAGACTCAATGTAAAAATTAACAACTACAAACAGCACTTTACAGAAGAGAAAACAAAAATAGCCCATAAAAACACAAAAAGATGTTCAACCTCATTTATCATAAGAAAAGTCAGAGTAAAAGAACATTTTGCACTAGAAACTTAAATACAGACAAAACAAAATATTGGACTTAGAAGACCATCATACATGGCAGATGGTAGCATAAGTAGGTAGAAATGCTCTAAAAAATAGTTTGATATAAGCAAATAAAGCAAAACATCCATTAGCCCATACAGCCCAGCAATTGTAGTCCTCCAAATAGACTCTCAAAAACTCTTGTACACAACCAACAGAGAATGTTCTTATCCGAATTATATGAAATAACAAAAATCTGGAAACAACCCAAATGCCCATTAAGAATAAATTCAATATACTGTCCAATAATTTAAAATTATTAATACACCTACATCAAATGGAGGGATCTCACAAACCTAATGTTGAATGAAAAAAGCAATCACAGAAACATACAGAGGGTTATTCCACATATGTAAGATTCATAACCAGACCAATTGCACAACATGTATTTTAGGATCCATAATTATCAAGTAAAACCAGAGATTGATTAGGACACAATCAAAATAGTGCATAAGTCCTCTTGTAGGGGAGGAAATGATCTGAGTGAAACATTTAAGGACTCCTTTATATATTTAAAACTGATTGTTGGTTTTGGGCATTCACTGTATTATTTTTTAATTGGACATATGCATCACTTTCATTGTTTAAAGATAATTTTAAGACTAGACAATGACCACTTGTGCATAGCCCTGAGATTTTGTTTTTGCTGAATTCCAGCTCTCAGCTCATCGTAAGCCTGAAAGCTAGACCAGAGGCCAAAATGGGTACACTATACCCTAGGGATGATATAAAGAAAAGAGTTCTTAGACCCTGACTTCTACTCTTAGCCCTATGCAGCTCCAGCCAAGTTTTCCACCCCTCTGTTTCTTCATCTAAAATAAGTACTTGGCAAAATACAGTACATGGTAGGACTCAGTAAATATTTGTTGAACGAATGAGTCAGTGATATCTAAGATCCCATCACAACTACAATCCTCATCCAAATGTATTCACTAGAGGGAAATTGTGGCTTCAGCTACTAGCACCCACCCCCTAACACGCACGCACACACACACACACACACACACACACACACCAGCATTTGAAGTGGCAAGACAGAAAGTTCTCTGTTCTCTTTGATCCAAACTTTTGGTATTTTAATGTTACAGATTTTATATCCCAAATGTCAGTTTCTCTTTTATTTTTCCTTTGGCTGTCACAACAAGCACACAAGTATATTCCATGGAATTTTACCAAATGGCACATCTCGTATTTTGTAAACCATATACACACAAACTCCTCTCTCACCCTGTATTAGTCAGCTTTCTGTCACTATAATGAAACACCTGAGGTAGTTAATTTATAAAAAGAAAGTCTAATTTTGGCTCACAATTCTGGAGGTTCAGTATCTGGTGGCCTCATTGCTTTGGGCCTCTGGCAAAGGAGGCACATGGTGATAGGAGTGTATGGTAGAGCAAACCACTAACATCACAAGTCAGCAAGCAAGAGATTGAGAGACTAGGGTCCCATGATGCCCTTGGAGGGCATGCCCAGTGACCTAACAAACTCCCACAAGGCTCCACCTCCCAAAAGCGCCATCTTAGGGATCAAGCCTTTAACACATGCACTTTTGGAGGACATTCAAGGCCATAGCACTCTCCTCTCCCCTCTGCCAAATTCTGTCTCAGGGCCCATAGCTTTTTCTGCTCTGATCTCTGTCTCTTGATTCAAAAGGCAGATCCTCAGATTCCATCCATGCAAAACATTCCTGAGTTTAAAGGGAGCCTGACAAGCAAAAGAGAAAGAATCAGGCCTCACCCCACAGAGAGGGCATTCTCTGTATGATGGTCACTAAAGTGAGTGACCACACCAGTCTAGAGCATGCTGAGACCATTCCAAAGCAGCCCTCCCTTCTTACTGGCTTCAATTCTGCCTGGCTGGGGAAAGGAAAGAGAAGCTAGAGCCTATCAAGCCCAAATTCCAGAAATAGGATGGTGCCTTGGCTAAATGCACTGATCTTAAAGTCAAAAAAAAAATCTTGCCTCATTTGCTCATTTGTAAAATGTTCCAATAATCCTACCTCAGAGGGTATTGGGTGGCTTAAATAAAATAATATATGTAAAGATACTTATAAATCAGCATCAAGAAAAGTCACTATCTCCCCAAACCACTTCTGTTTGACTTTGGAAAGAATAAAGCAGTCTTTACACCCAATTTGCTTTTTAATTGGGCTCATCTGCAGCCTGTGCTGCAGTGAGTGGGGTGGAGGTGGGGCCCCGAGAAGTTCTGCAGGCACCGTTTGCCTGCACCGTATCAGCAACGGGAATCCACCGATAGCACTTAGACCATTCGCTCCTGGCCATGCTGCGGGACCAACCCACATGGCTACCTTGAGGGATGGGTTGTTGCATCAAACAGTACATGTTATACAACCTAATACTTTTTTAGAGATATTGTGGGAAGGGGAAGGGCAGGATAAGGGAGGGTAATTGGGGGGGGCACTCCTGGGGGTAATTGCAATATCCAGAATATATACATATTTTATATTATTTTGTTAAAAACTTGTATGGTTGTTCAAAAATAAAAAAATTTAAAAAAAAAAACAGTACATGGGCTTCAGCCACCCTGGCTCACCAAAAAGCACATAGGAAAGCAGGACAGATGGTAGGCTGTGCATGAGAGTGTCAGGCTAGTTAAAATTTTACAGGATCCCAAAGATGGTTAAGTCAGGAAACCAATGACCTGGGCAAGCAAAGGCAGGAGGACGGGCACAGAAGCTCTGGCCTCCAGAAAGCCTAAAGCCAGATGGGTCAGCACCCTGGACAGCGCTGGGGATGCCCATTGCTCTGACAGGCTTTCCACTTTGTATGGTAGCTCTGAGGTGCTCCATTCACCCTCACTGTCTGGAGCAGACTCAGCAAACATGACAGGTCACTGCCAGTCCCTCCCTTGCACCGTGGAAGCCTCCCTAAGCCACCACAGCACTTTCTATTGCTGAACCCACATACAACTTCATAATCCTACCCAGGGACACAAATCAATGGCCTACAGTGATCCTCCAAGTGAAAACTATTACTCACCCTGCATCTTTATGGAATCAACGGTTAAGGGCAGTCTAGTTGAAAACTAACTTCAACCCCACCCAAGGTGGCAACAGCATCCATGTCACAAAAGAGGGGCACATCTTTGGGGTTGCTGGGAGGATGTGGGTGGGGAAAAAAAGACAGGCAGGGCAGTGTGTCTGAAGGATGAAATGGCTGTTTCCTAGCTGCCTGCCGTCACCCTGATTCAAAGGTCAGACTACTCCAATGCCCTTATCTTTCTCCCCACCTTTATTCTATCTTGTGCAAAAAATATTTGGAAACCTCATGTCCTCACCCATGAGTCTCTTTATGTGTGTGGTGATTATTTCTTGGAGGATTTTTCTATGCCAGGGGCCATGTGGGACAGCAGTGACACAGCAGTGAAAAGCACATGTCCCACTATCCTGCAGCTGACCACCTGGTAAGGACTGGCCCTCCTGAGTAGCAGGATTAGCTGAGGGGAATCTGAGGACAGAGGAGAGTGTGAGCAGGACACCAGCTCTGGAGGACAAGTAGGGATCAGGATGCCTTTCTTTTAGGACCTGCTTTCCTGAGCTGAGTGAGGGTAAGGCGTGTAACAGAAGAAAACACAGGGGTTGGGCAAGTGCCACCAGATGTCATTCAATCTGCAAGAATCACAGGAGCCTAGGCAGTGAGCTGACCACCTGAGCTCCTATGGCTGAGGGCTCCCCAGGCCCTACACTGTCTATAAGTCAGAGTAGAAGGGAAGTAACAGCATCTGGGAGAAACAGACTAGGAAGGGCCTGAACACAAGGGACACCAGGACATGGCCCAGGCCTGGTGGTGATCATATCTCCTTCAGGGTCCATCCTCAGAGCAAAGAAGTATGCGCCCAAAGGACTCTCAGTGGAAGGCTTGGACCTTGAGAGCTGCCCTGTGGCACCTTGGGACTGTTACAAGGTACCCAACTCCTCTTCAAGGACTAGGATCTAAACAGGGGTGGGGGAGAGAGGCCAGGTCCTGGACAGAATCCACTCAAGTCCCCACAGCCCTGGGCCACCCTTGTCCTCCTCAGCACCTCATGGTTGTTTCAGCACAGAAGCTGTTTGCTCTTTCAATTCCTCCTGGAAGGCTCCAAACAGCATATTTGTTCAAGAGCTGAGGACAGCATCCCAGTCTTAGGGAAGCAGAGTATTTAGCAAATGCAAACATATGCTGACTTCTTTTCTTAGTTACATTCTTGGCAAAGGATTTATTTCACCAGGAGACAAAATGGAACTTCCAGAGATCACCCATTCCATCCTGGCCCCAACCCATGGGATTGCTGACCCTCACCAGTGCCCCTCAATCCCTTAACATGTAACGGGATGGCCATGGCTATAAAGAGGTAACACAAGGACCCTTGTGAGAGAATAGCTCTGTTTCCTGACTGGTTGTCACACACATCTGCACATGTGATAAAACCACACAGACTTAAATCCATACCCAGGAGAGCATGCAAACTGGCAAAATGTGAACAAGGCCCATGGATTTCCAGATCCTAGGAGTGGTATTGTACTACGGTTGTGCAAGGAGTGAACGAACCTCAGGGAACTTGGTTGAAGAGCACATGAATCTCTCTGCATTGTTGTTTCTCATAAATGCATGTGAATCTCAATAATTGCCAAAATAAAAAAATTAAAATGAAAACCATTTTATCTCAAGACTCAGACTGATCTTTACATACAGAGCAATCAAGCAAACATGAAGTCATTTCTCCAAAGCCCATTTTTGTGGTTTTCTAGCAAGCACATTATACTTTTTTTGTATGAGAGGTCTTCAAAGAAGCCATATCTATCCATGCATAGTGTCCCCAGCCATAACCACCCAGGCTGGCCATGTGACACACAAGGGCATCCCTCACTCTGAACTTTTCCCTAGCCTGAGACTCTGAAATTCAGATAGATCATGATGGATGGAGCGAAGGAACCAAAAAGCCCATGCCATCATCCCATATGAGGGGCAAGCTTTTGAGGGCAGGCCTCCAGAAGGACCCAAGCTGGCAGCCTCCACTAATGCCCTCATGCAGCCCTTCACATCCCTACAAGAAGTTTATTAATATTTTATTGAAAACTCTAAGATGATTCAAACTTCAGCTGTCATGATAAGGTGCTGTTGCTAAGCAACCTTAGTGTCTATCTTCGGATCTGTTTTTGAAGGTCTTACCCCACTCGTGAAGCTCAAGGTTGGGCCCAACCACCCCACGGCTCACTCAGCATGGACCACCAACCTCCCACCACAGTCCAGCTAACTCCCCACAGCACTGGGCCACTGTGGGAGAAATCATGCATCTCAGGTCTTCCAGCACCCAGCCATCCCTGCACCCCAGCCCCAGAGCAGCCCCCACCTGCCCCCACTCACCATACTCACTGTCGTAGAACATGACAAACTTCTGCCAGTGCAGCTCCGTCACCAGCCTGAGCATGACGTCATTGAGGCGGACAGGTGGTCTGGAAGCCAGTGTGTAGGCCTCACCATCCGGGCTGGGATTTAGGTGGCAGGCAGTGCGTGGTGAACCCCCAGGGTTGCGCTGTACAAAGAGGTGTGGGATGTGCATGGCATCTGTGAGGGACTGCAGAGCATTGGCAGATGCACAGCCGGTGGACGTGACCAAGGCCAGAATTCCCTGGGTCATGAGGTCACAGGCTAGAAAGAGATGGGAGAAAGAAGGTGGAATCAGCATCAAGGACAGTGCTTCATGGGCTTCGATTCCCACAGCCATGCCTGGAAGCTCATGCATGGGACCCCAAGAGATGCTCCCTCCAGGGACCAAGAACCCAATAATGGGGCAGGCTAGCAAATATCATGAGCTGTCTCACTGATGATCTCAGTGAAATTTCCATTCTTGCGTCCATTTAACAGATGAATAAATGGAAGTTGGAAGGGGCAAATAATTTGAGGCTACACTAAAAAGGATTCCAGAGTGAGGATCCTTCTCAAATCTCACCCAAGAGAGCTCTAATCTGGAGACCCTATTTCCTACCAGGGACCATGACCCTTTAAGAGTCAAAAGTTCATTTTGTGAATCTGGGTGTCCCCACAACCTAGCCATGCTGAGAATACATTTGGTGCTCTATAGCTATTAGCAGAATTGAACTGATTTAGTACTGAAAGGACTGAATGACATCAAATAAGCAGGGAGACATGTCCTTACCGCATAGGATCCAGGTTCCAGGCAAAAGAAAAGGCTGGAAACCAGCTCTTCTGGCCAAGTCACTCAAGTTCTACCATGAAAATGCTAGGTCAAACCCAAGATGAAGCAGTTGGCTCCAGATGCTTAGACTGTTCAAAAGCCACTTGACAATCATAAAAGATGTGTCTGCAGCTCGAAAGGTTACCGCGGGCAAGCAGGAGAAATGCTCAACAGGGCCACCAAAAGTCTTTTCTAGGGTTGATGTACTCAGTGACTCAACTTCTGAAACCACTTAGTGACCACAAGGAGGTGCCCCTTTTAGCCAGAGGCTCATGCCTTCGTAGGACATCAGACCACCTAATAGAGAGATGCATCTCCCCATGCCACACTCCTCTGTGCCAGCTTTGCAGCAAACATTTCTTCCAAATGCTTTGTGTAATGGCAGAAATGTGGGAAAGCAGATGCAGTTTCAAAACACAGCCTGTGAATGGCAGCAGGCCATCTGCTGCACGCAGCAGACTTTGAACAACTTTGACAATGAGATTCTTTTGGTCAGGAGCCCTTGGATTTATATAATGCCTCGGATAGGGCTCAGGGAAGGAGGCAAAGAACAAGGGAACCCACCCCAAGGAGAAGGCAGCAGGAGGCCAAGTCACTCCCCAGCATCCAAGGTG
This sequence comes from Aplodontia rufa, assembly GCA_004027875.1. Classification (NCBI taxonomy): domain Eukaryota; kingdom Metazoa; phylum Chordata; class Mammalia; order Rodentia; family Aplodontiidae; genus Aplodontia; species Aplodontia rufa. The sequence continues at coordinate 7,118 of PVKS010017822.1, forward strand.
GCTGCTCCCCTGCCAGGGGCTGGCTTTGCCCCTCATGAGTATCCTAATGACAACTCAGCACATTCTCCCTGCTGAATCCTCTGCTTTCAAAGACAGAGACTGAAGGTGGTAACGCAAGGGACAATGAAGTCTCTCTTGAGAATCTCAAAGCCTAAATGCTCTGCCCTCACCCACCCAGACTTCACAGAAATCCAATCACATTCTGCACATTCAGAGCCGCTCAGCAGTTCCCAAAAGCCTAGGGAATACAGTCAAACTCCCTCAGACTCACCTCTTCAACCTGCATGCTGAGTCTTACTTCAGAATTCTGACTCTACTTCCCCAGAGTAAGGAACCCTTGTTGCAGGATCCCTATGCCTTGTGTGTGGTGCCTGTGTAACCGTCTGGCCCTTCACCTTGACTTAAAGCTGCAAGAGGACATGTCAGTGCCTGTTGTGCTCACCAACCTTCCACAGGTATATACAGTGCCCAGCACACAATCATCAGTGAAGGCTCGTTCTAGGCTACTGTGATCTCTGAGATTTTCATGCTCCCTGGTTAACAACTCTGGGCACCTATCCAAACTGCAGGAACAGCACTGGATTCAAAAAAACATGCAGAGGACACCTAGCAGTACTCTTAGAATATTGCTGACAATCTAAAAGATGCACATAGGTAAGTGGTTATGAAAGCACTCCATTTGCCAAAAGCATAAGCAGCCTTTAAAACCATTTGTGAAAACATCACAATAACATGGAAAAGGGTGCATCATAAAAAGGTATGTGAAAAATAGTACAAAATTGTTATGTGTTTTATGACATCAGTTAAATAAAACTCAACATGCATAAAAGATCAGAAGGAAAACATGCAAAATGCTAAAAGTGACTGCAATTTGGAAGAAGTCTAGAAGCGGTTTTCCTTCTTTTCTATACTTTGCCAAAATTTGATGACATGAATAGGTAATTTATTTAGCAAAGGAAAATGAATCCTCCAATAATGTAAGAGGATAGATCATTATGCCAGAATTTCCTCTAGGCCAAACTCTGTAGTCCTCAATTTATGTGAATTCACTTTGTTCTCGGGATGTCCACGGAGGGAAAGGGAGAATTGCATCCGTTTCCCAGGCAATGAGATGTGAGCCCACACCACCATCAAGGGATAGGGCTTTACTGAGACGCCACCCAACCTCTTTCCAACAGTACCACAGACATGGGGAAAATGATTTCTGAGAAGCAGTCAAGTGAAAAAACCAGGACACCAAATTATATGCTCACCTGATTACCACTAGATAGAAAGCATCCGTATGAATAGGGCAAGAAAAAAAACACTAAAAGCTAAGACACTGTGATGATAAATGGGTTGTTCTTTCTTCTTTTGTACAGAATCTCTTTAATGCCAAGATATTGCATTTATAATCTAAAAAAGCTATTTTTATAAAATAAACTGAACATCATGGGGGCATAAACTGTCCAGGAACTCCAGCCATTATTTGTGGAGGGATGATCCCAATCCAGGACACCAAAAATCCTTGCAGCCATCAGTCACTCCAGGGTCTTGTCATTCCCCCTGTCCAGTTCCCTCTCAATTCACCACCTGACTCATGATAGTAAACCCTATGAAGGCCCCAACTCCATATCCACCAGGCTCTGTCATCACAGAATCTCTTTAAGCCTCAGTTTCTCCATCTAGTCACACATGCCACTGTGCACAGAGACAGGGGACTGGATCCTTCCTGCCTGTATGTTTCATACATACACTTAACACACCCACTTACCTCACTCAAGCCCCTGTCCTTGGGATCCATCCAGGAGATAGAGCCCACAGTTTAGCCTGAGAAAATACAGAGGAAGTCCCCAGTGTTGCAAAGAAGTGTGAATTCGTATGTGGTTGGCATCAGAGCCTCCAAGGAAGAAAAAGATTTAGACCAGCAGAAATGGAGGGAGTGGCATAGGTGGGGGATGTAGCATGACAAAGGCCCAGGACCCAGGTACCCTTCACCAAGAGGCTGGCTTCAGGAAGAGCATTAGAATCTCACAGATCCCACTCTGATTTGGCCTGTCTAGTCAGTAGCCACGTGGTCCTGGGCACATCTCCTTGCTGAGCCTTGCTTTCTATTTGCTAGGGATAAGAATCTCCACCCAGCAGAGCTATGGGAACACTGCCTCAGAACATGGATTGTGAATGCCCACATGGCACTGTGTACATGAAGGTGCCAGGTATTGGTCTCGGGGCCCTTTTCCTGGAACCTCTCATCTCCCCATCAACTTCTTCTAAATCACTCCCAGGATCTTAAGTATTGGTCATCACACCCAAAAGCCATGTTGCCCTTCATGCTGATGGTCCTCTACCATGCAAGTGGGCATGGCTGACCCACCCCTCATGCAGCCATCTGCAGCATCACAAGCCACCCAGCCTTAGCAAACACGGTGGGTAATTAAGGCTGGAAGTCTCTCCCAGGCGCTAATGGAGAGACCCAATGCAAGGTAATTTTCAATGCACTGTGAATGGCCTGCTAATTGGGGCACTGTAGAAATGACGGTTATTTGGAGGCTTCTAACATAAAAATAATAAGATCAAAATACATCAGATCAAAGCCAAATTATCTGTTAGCTTAATCAAGGTTATGTGAGAGGGGACATATACAACTTGTACCCTGATTGTGACAAGAGACACTGAACTCCTGGGTCGAATTTGGACCTTGTTGTGGATACACTGTGGGACCTCAGGTGAGGGGTCAGTCCTCTTGAGACTTTTTTCCTCCCCTCAACACACAAATACACATGCATCAAATAAAGATGATGACTCACTCCCCAGAGCTGTTGGGTACACTCCATGAAAAATCCTTATCTGTGCAGAGGAATGTATGCTGCCTGGAGCCTAGTAGGACCTCAGAAGTCAGGATCCTCCTGTTTGGAGTTTAGAGGTATTTCCAAAGGTCTCTAGAGGATAACAGCTTTTGTTATCATTCTTTGCCTCCAATATCATATAGTCATAAAACTGATTTCTCTCTTGATTACAGTGCAGGCTTGATGGATTGGTAAGGGCTCCCTGAGCAGGACTCATCGATGGGGAAAGGAAGGAAGTAGAGATGAATTGTAATGAGCGACTCAAGGCCCTTGCCCATAGCACTGGCCTGGGAAAGAGGAGGGTCTACACAAAGGTATGTAAGTTGATCAATGGCTTCCCAGGAACTGGGAGGAGAGATTCTGCCCAGCGTTTGGGATTGGTGCCAGAGAAGAAGAGTCATGAGAGCTCAGCCAGAACTCCCAGACATACCTCCCCAATCCACAATCACACTCCATCAGCTTCCCCAGGGAAGATGTCATCATCCAAAGATCTGGTTAAGACATGTCAGGTGCAGTACTGACCACTTGACAGGACAAAGTCTCACTAACTTTCACCCTGGGTGAGCTTTCTTATCCTTTGGTGAGAAAACTGAGATCTAATCATTTGCCCGGAACGACATAGTCAGAGAACCTCAAAACCAGGCCACCAGATCGCTCCATAGCCAATGATGGGAAGAAATGGAGGCCAACAGGAGACATAGAACAGGTCTCTGTAGTTAATTCTACATCCTCTTCCCTAGAAAGAAATCCCCAGGGCAACTCCAAGCTTAGCACCCCCAGGAAAGAGCAGGCAGGCAGGAACATGGCCTGCCTCCACTGAAGGCAACTCCTCTCCCCACCAAGTCATTTGGTACCTGCCTGCAGGTGGACACTAGGAATAAGAGAGGTGCCTCCCAGATACTGAGGTCATTCTGGGCACTCTTCTCCATTCCTGCAGGAATATCCAGAAAATTCCCAGGCCAAGCTGTGGCCCCCAATGTCCCACAAGGTTTGTGCTATAAGAAACTCACCATTCCCAGTGCCTGCACCTGATAATGATGCTGGCCTCTGCCAGCCCTGCCCTGTCATCAGCCAGGCAACCTAGATGCTTCATTCCCCAGGTTCAGCCATATCTGCTCCCCCTGATCCTTGAATAGAGGAGAGCACTCATGCAACCCCTGCACCCCTAAAATCACAAGCTCCATCAGGCGTCAATTAATTGGTCTCTAGGTAACACCTTAATAAACAACCTGATGGAGGCTGGAGCAGTGGCTCAGTGGTTATGGTGCTTGCCCGGCATGTGCTAACATGCGGGTTCTAAACCCCAGAACCACATACACAGAGAAGCGTCTGAACAATGAAAGCCACACATGATAAACTAAATAAAATTGATTCTCTCTTCCTCTCTCCCTCTCTCTCATTGTCCTTCTTTCTTTAAAAAAAAAAAAAAAAAAGAACTGATGTTTTTCAGATGGACAAGGCAAGAGAGAGCCTCCACCTTGAACAGCAGCCTGGTATAAGTGGTTCACTTCACCCAAGTCTGGCAAGGCTTGGATGATTTCTGAAGGTAACAGGGCTGGAGGTGGCAGGCTCTCAGCAGACCCAGGCTGACCCCTGCCTGCCCAGGAGGAATGAACTCTCCCCAGGGGAGTCCTCTGCCATCCCCAAGGCTGCTCCCACAAACAGGGCTCCTAGAGCCACCTCATGCCTCCAATCATCTTAACAGCTGCAAGCATTCAATTATCTGAATCCTTCCTTTCCTCCTTTAAACTTGCACTGGCTTTATGAATATTTGAATTCTAATGGCAAATGCTTTAAATTAAGGTAGCATTTATAAATACTTTATGGCCAATGAATAATTGACCAAATTTAGTATTGTCATAACTCATAGTAAATTATTGATCTATGGAGAATAAATATTTTTCATCTTTTATTAAGACATACAAAGGGTAAACAAAACCATGGAATGGGGCTACATGGGAGGCAGGGCTGTAAAAGGCCAGTGCTGGGTCTCTGGTCCTGGAGTGCATGGATCCCCTACCCCGGGGCTCCCCATGGAAAGGTGCCTCCCTCTTAAGCGCAGAACACACACTTGACACACAATCTGTCCATCACTTGCTTTGGTCACTCTCATGCCAGCTCTCCAAATTCCTGGAGACCTCCCTCCTCCTGCCTTCACTGCTCTCCTGGCCCAGTATCCTCTCTGGTCACTCGATGGCAGATTCCCTCACTCCCTTTTGTCTTTACAAGGCACAGATATTGAAATCTCAACCCAGGGTCAACCTGCCTATTTACTTCTCTACCCCCAAGCAACAGAGAGTAGCAGAGAAAGCTATATACCTGGCAACTTGGTAACCCTGCAACATTGTAGTCAACAACCTCCATGGCGCTCCCCACCCTGCTGCCCACCTTACTGGCTTTTATTACACCCTTTGCTTTGGTCCTCAAACTTCCCAGGGTTCTGCTCTGAGTTCAACCAATGACCTTGTTTCACTCGTCATAGATAAGCTAGAAGTGAGCATCACAAGGCAACTCCACTTCCTACCTCCAGATTTCACATCTACCTGCATTCATAGTGAAAGCTGAAGAAAGAAGTCTCCCCCATCCAAGGCTGCTCCCTGCTCCTAAGCTCAGGATGCCCCTGCCTCTTGCCTTCTGCTATACTCAGCTCCATCAGTAATATTCTCTCTCTGTGGAATGATCAGTCTTCTATTTGCCTGTGTCTATTACACCTTGGTCCCACTGAAGATTCCAGTGTTCCAGCCTCCCTGGACTCCCAATCCCCAGCCAAGTCTATCTGCTATCTCCACTTTGAGTCCATCAGCAGCTCAAACTTGACAACACAGATCTCCCTGGGGTTGAGCTGATTCCTCGATCCCAGGAAAGTGACACCCCCATGCACCCACTTGTTCTCAACCCTTCTTACTTCCTGACTCTCTGAACCCAAGTTGTCAGCAAGTCCTAGATGTTTTATCTCCCAAATATGTCTTGAATCTATCCACTTTCCTCCGTTCCACTGCCATAACTTTGATCCAAACAACCGTCACCTCCCCAGTAGGCCCATACACCATCTTTTCTACATGTCACAGTGGCCTGGTGTTTATAAAGCCCCTGACTGTGCTGTCCCTCCTTAAGACCACAGGAGCTTCCCACTGTCCTTTAAATAAAACACAAGCCCCAAACAGGGCCCCCAAGACTCTGGGCAGCTACACCCATTCCCTGCCTTACACGGAGCCAGCCTTTGCATAGTAACTCCATGCCCCAAGCTCTTACTGTGGCCAGTCTCCTTGCCTACTCCCCATACTACCTACAGTTCTCCTGCCTACACCTGTCTGCCTAACACTCTTCCTTCTGTATACTTTGTGGGTAACCATCCCCACTCCAAGGAGCCTTTCACAAACACTAATCTTCCCTCACTTTGTACTGATTGCCAATGTTGGCATTGGTGGACTATTCTGTGCCACCTCTGTGCAGCAGCCTTCCTTCCCTGCCCCATGGGCACACGCGCAGGCACCTGCACAGCTTAAGCTCTGAGGCCCTGGCCTGGCGCCCTGGCCTGCAGAGCAGAGCTGCAACCTATTTAACGCTCTAAACAGCTCTGGAAGAGAAGTGCTATTAGGGCCCAGATTTCATCGGCAAAACACAGAATTCTCAAACTCACCAATTTCTCTCCATACCCTTTGAAAAGAAAAGCCACGTCCCACAATTTGAAGGACAGTTAGTTTCTTAAAGTTAACATTCTAAGGAAGGGAGCCAGAAGACCTCAAATGGAGCAAAGATGAGTTGGGAGGAAAGTGCTGGCCTGAGGTTTGGCCCAGGCAGCATCTCTCCTGGAGCAGCACTAAGACAGGAGTCTGTACACCCTTCTGGTCTCAAGTTCAGCCCAGTCCAGGAGAGCCCAGCACAGCAGGACCAAAGGGAAGACGCACTACAGCCCAGAGCATATGGGCAACTGGCACGGGCAGGATTCACAGAGCCAATCAGGAGGATGGGGAACTGCTGAAGGTGCCATGGAGATCTCTGGGGTCTCATCCCTCTGCCAATTAATGAATCAAAGCTGATTCCCTGCTCCCACAGGTTGGAAACACAGGGAACACTGGGTGGGATCATGCTCACTTATTTATAGCTCTCCAGCTCCTCGTTAATGACTTTTACTGCTCCACCAATGGAACGCTAGGCTCCCCAGCTGGGATTCACACAGAAGCCTACACTGGAAGTTAAATCAGGACAGCGATGAGTCCCGCTTATGTCTGCACAGCAGAGAGCCTTGCAGAACCTCAAAAGCACTGGAGCACCAGGGCCTCCTGCCACACTTTCAGTGCTGCAAGCCCAGAGGTCCACTCATGGGCTCCCCTTCAGTTCCTGTGCAAGAACACCTCCTTACCCTGCCTCAGCACGTCTGATCCCTCCTGCTGCCATCTATGTCCCCCACATTCCTTATTAGCCAACTGGTCTCCCTGCCTCCCAGCTTTCCTTTCTTGAGGCCAATCTACAGGCCAAAGTTCAGCACCAAACATGCTCTTGAAACACCTGCCATGCTCCCTTCTACCAAGGGATCAAAGTCTAGTTGTTGACATTCCCCGCCAATCCTCAACTTCACAACACCAGGAAAATATCACTCTATTTTCCAACCTTCATATGCCCCATGCTCTTTTCATGTCATTCATGTGTTCATAACTAATCACTAACTTTACACATGCTGGTTCCCTTTTCCTGAAATGTCCTTCCTCCTCTACTTTGCCTTTCATAGTCCTACTCATTGCTCAAAATCCATCCCAAATGCCTCTTCCTCTGTGCAACTGTGTTTGACTTCCCCCTTGCTATGCAAAGTTAGCCATTCTTTTCCCTGCTGGTCCAGTGGTTAGGATTCTGCGCTCTCACCAAGAATACTTTACCCCATCTCACTTCAACTGAGTATGTATAATATTACATCATCTTATGCCTAATCCTTAAGATCCTCAGAAGAAAGTCAGAGGGGCATGGCTTTCTGTTTCTTTAGGTTCAGGGTCTGATGCAAAGATGTTCAGAGGACATTTGGTGAAATAAATAAAAGCACAGTTGTATGCATACTAAATTGTTTGAAATATCAATGCTATAAGATAAACAAATAATCCAGAGAATCAATGGAATGCTTTTGATTAAGGCAATGAAAAATTGTTGCTCATCCATTAACAGGGTTACCCCTGGGCAGCACAATGAGTAAAAAGATCTTGGACTGTGGGGCCTCCTAGACTTGGCCCAGAACCCAGTCACTACATAGATGAGCCAGAGACCATAGGCAACTCACTTCATCTAATTCTGCCCAAGAAGGAAGAATTGTTTAGGGTTGAGAACCTTTGCAGAAAGTAACAGTGCTGGTAGCTGGAAAAGAAGAGATAAGCAACCAGATTCAGGGATAGCTGGTTTCATGGAGTCCAGAGACTCAGGGGTCAAGACCATGAAGCAGAATTGGCACAGAGAGGGCAGGGATGGAAACTTGGTCCACAAGGAGCTCTCTGAGTAGCTCCATTAGATCCAGGACATGGACTAAGGATGAAAGGGATACAAAAGTGATATGGGACATTCCATGTGCCACATCCAGGGCAGAGTGAGACCAGAAAAGGGTAAATGAGAAAGTGCTTTAAGCTCTGTTTATAGACAGACAGGAGAAAAACTTGTGGCCATGCTTTAGATAGGATATAAGGACATGGGCCCTGCCCATCCATACAGTAGAAAAGGAGAAAGGGAACCTTATCACAGATGACCATCAGGTGCCATGCTGGGGCCACCCACCTAATAACTGAACCCCGTGACACCCCTGGGAGATGGGCACAGCTACGCTATTGTAGACAGGAGGAACAAGAGCATAGATCCAAGGTTAGGGCATTGACTAGAACCACAGGGGACCACAGGTTCAAACTCCCAGTTGCCTCTGACCTCAAAGTTAAGAGCATGGCCCAGGAGACAGACAGCGGTGTGCCCTCAGGCAGGCCATGGAACCTCACTGAGCCTTAATCCCTCACTTGTAAACGGGTGATAACAGACCTCACTTCCTAGGGCTGTCATGAGGATTAAACAAGGTAATTGATATAAAAGTCTTTAAAACAATGGTTCAGTAAGTAGTAAGTGCTCCAAAAAGGATTAACTTCAGTTAGCATTTAGCCTTCTCATTGGGGAGGCTGCTGAGTGGGCATAGGGGAGGAAACTCTGGGCCAGCTCCATTCAGTGTATGTATAACTCAGCTTCATATTACGCCAACAAAGTATCTGAGGCAACTAATTCTATAAAGAGAAAGGGGTCCCAGTTCTGGATGTTCCAGTTCACTATTGGGCTTTGGTGCTCTGATGAGGGCAGTACACTATGGCAAGAGCACATGGTGGAGCAAACTGCTCCCATGGACAAACCACAATCAGAGAAAGCATGGGACTAGGGTCTCAGGAGACCCTTCGGAGCCACACCCCCAATGACCTAATGACCTCCCACTAGGCTCCACTTCTTAAAGGTCTATAGCACCTTCCAACAGCACCAGCCTAGGGACCAAGCCTTTAACACATGGGCCTTTTGGAGAAACCCAAAGAGCTTTCTGAGGAGTTCACCTGTATCTATGCTCCCCATACATGGGACTTTGGGGAACTATTCATATTCAAGCCATAGCAGTGTGTCTGGAACCTGGGGTAGATGTGAGCAGAGACCACTGACTCTGTCAGAGAGAGCGCTGTCATCTCAGGTATGCTGAACAGAAAAGCTGAAGTCCCTCTTGGCCAGATATCAAGCATGCTGCATGCCTGGGGACAAGGGAGGGCAGCATTCCTAAAATCCTACCTGCCTGTGGATTTGGAGGTCCTGGAAGCAATACCTCTCCTGCAGTCACTGAGCCATGAGAATGAAGAATATCCACTGAACTCCACAATGGGCTCAGGGAAAACCTGCCCAGCAGTCTATCCACCTGGCAGCTATCATGCCAGGCTGGTCTCCTAGCAACAGAATATTCAAGAGGCCCTGGACACCAGGACTGAGGAACCAGAGCTAAGCTCAGATGTCCACGGACTCCAGACCAAACAGGATGCCCTCAGCCCTTCCCATACTCCCAGGTCCCTGAGACCAAGCCAGTGACTGCCTCTCTTTCATTTTCTGGAAAGCAAGGCTACTTAGATACCATGCCCAAGTTCTGGTCCAAGCACACCTTCCCAGGCCCCAGTGACCCTCCCTGATAGGAAACTGAGGCTCACTGAGGTTGCTGGTTCTCCCTTTCCATCTCAACCTATAACTGACTTTTTTGGCAGTGGAGATACCAGTGATTGAACTTAGAGGTGCTTAACCACATCCCCAGCCCATTTATATTTTGTATTATGAGATGGGGTCTCACTGTGTTGCATAGGGCCTTGCTAATTTACTGAGGCTGGCTTTGAGCTTGCAGTCCTCTTGCCTCAGCCTCCTGAGCCACTGGGATTAAAGCTGTGCACCACCATGCCCAGCTATATTTGATTTTTCCCAGCTTTCTCTGGCTATCTCTAGAATCCTCCCTATCATTACATCTTGCTTCCTGGACCTCAGTTCTCTCTCTCTCTCTCTCTCTCTCTCTCTCTGAGTGTTTACATGAAGGTGTATACATGCATATGGGTGGCAACTGTGCACTCTCACACCCTGTTCCTGTCTAGTCCTCTCTCCTGGATAACACCACCTGCTCCAAAGGGATAGAGTTCTATTCTGTGCTGTGGCTCCTATCTCCATTCAGAGTTCAGAGGCTGACCCAGGATGTCCACTTGCTAGGTCCTCAGTTCTCCAATCTCTCATACCCACCCCTGGAGCCAACCCCTCTTAGACAGTGATTCTTTTTTAAATTTTTTTTTCAAAGAAAGAGGGATAGAGAGAGAGAAGCAATTTTTATTTAGTTTTTCATGTGACTTTTGTTCCTCTGTCACTTTGTTATGTATGTAACCAGTGAGCCTCCGTGCCAGCCCTGGTTCTTGCAGGAAAGGTTGGAGACTCCCCATCCTGCCAGGTTTATCAGCCCAAAGCTCAGCTCTCAGGCCTGCACAAATCCTGTAGCTTTGACAACAGATTTCTAGGGGCAACCTCCAGATTCCCAGGCATAATAGAGGGTCCTAGAAGCTCTAATCTGTCAACTTTCTAGTGCCTCTACCTACCATTCCCCTGCTAGAAACTCACATGGATGCCCTCTCTGGGGCCCTCATACCACTGCTAAATCGCCCTTATCCTCCCAGACCCTGTGCTAGTGCCTTCACCCCCAGTCAGGAGAGCACAGGCCCTTCCTCTGCTCTCCACACTGTTTGTATACGATTACAGTTCAAATGTGGCACTGTTTCTTTATGAGTCTCCATCTCCACTGGACTGAGCTCCTAGTGCCCAGCCTGGGACAGGATAGCCAGATAACTTGGAGCAGCAGGCAACCACAGGATAATGTTGAATGAATATAATTATGGCTCTTATCCACTTGTTGTCACCAGAACAGTCTGAGATGGCTGCATATAACAGGCAAAACCCTGGGCAATGGTGGTCACCACCCTGTGAACCTATCTCGGGTGGGCATCCACAGGTATATCCACATACCTTGCTCCCCTCCAATTGCCTCAGCAGGTTGAGTGAGTGGAAGTAGCCCTCTGCTCCCTGGCCTATTACCTGGTGAGGACCAGTACTGAACCATTGGCCCAAACCCTCCTAGTGAGCAGGGCTAACCCATCCCCTCCAAGATAGGGCGCCACCCCTGTATTCCCACCTGTGATTTCTGCCCATCCAGAGCAGCCCCCAGTTCATCCTATTCCTGATTCTGAGACTGGGGGAGGTATGCTGCCAGCTACATGGTGTCCCTTACACAAAGTGTGTGCGCTGCAGCTGCCTCCTCAAGGACCACCACAAGCTCAGGCCCTACCGTCTGCCCACCTAGCTCCCCCTCCTCTCTTGGCTGCTATCAAGACCCCAGCATGCCTTATAGTCAAACCCAGGGAGATGACCAGTGACAGACATCCCCACACCTCCTTCTCTCCTCTACACCTGTCTACACCTCAGTCTTCATCACACGGTACCCCAAGTGATGACAGAAGAGGAGAGAGATGAAGAGGTGGCAGTGATGGGTGGAGCTGGCCCCATCACCCAGGTCCTAATCTGTCCTTTATATCCTTCTTGTCCTGGTTCCTGTATGGATAAGCCTAAGCACCGTGTTGTCACTGGTACCTGGTCAAAGCCCTCACTCCAGGGGACTAAAAACAGATGGGGAAGGAGGCATGTTCGCAGATTGCTGAGGTATCTCTTATAAATGAGCTTCTGCCCATCATCCCAGAGGCTCTTTCCTGGAGGTAAGCATGGGTGGGGCCGAGAACAGACTTGATAATCCTGAAGCTGAAGCCACCTCCCAGCTCTGCCACACAGCTGCCTGTAGTCTGGGCTGTCCAATCCATGTGTTCAAATTTCAGTGTTGATGTTGTACAATGGAGGGAGGGAAGGGTCTCAGCCCCTGTATGACTCACAAGGCATGAAATTACAGACTCTGGTGCAAAATATGTCTTGGATAAATTCTAAACCATTTCCCCTTGGGGAGTGTCCATTCATTTATCCTTTCACTGATCAGGTACAGAGCACTCTCCTTCCCAGCACTTTTGAAACTGAAAGCTACATTAGTGCAAAAATATTCAACATCACAAAGGGAAAGGGGGCAGGCTGTGGTCTAGCCTTCGGGGGGCTGAAACAGAAAGAGATAAGACCTACCCCCCTTGCAGAAAGTTTGACTAGCTAGCTCATGAGGAAGAGGACATGATCTGGCACCAAACCAAATCCCTGTTCTGCATCTTACAGCTACATGTGACTTTGGCTAATGACCTCTCTGTGCCCCTCCCCCCAAATGGGCTTATGATAGTGCCAACCTCAAAAGACAAAGAATCAAATGTCAGAGAAGCAAGGAAGCACTTTGACTAGCACCAGTCCATGCAAATACCTTACTACTTACTGCAAGAGTGGAAAACAATAGCCCCACCAGGCGTAGAACCAGTCAGTAGGGCAAGGCCTGAGCTGACAGTCAGCAGGGTCAGCATCACTACAGGTATCCTTTGTTCTTCAGTGCTGTCTCCAAGTAGGCTGCCCAGGTGTAGTGCTGCAGGTGAAGGGCAAGGGGGCTGAGATCCGGTCTGGTTCTACCTGCTGCAGTTACACAGGCCTTGCTTCCTAACACCTCCTCATGGTCCTAACAGCCATCATGGCACAAGCCTCTGAAATTGTGAAAATAATGCCTCTTTTAGAGTATGAGTCTGGGGAGCTTGGGGAGCTGTACCTGCTATAGCTCCACCATCAAGGGGAACACCTTGGGAGCGAGGGTCTCTTTCTATATGGAAAGGAAATGGTGCCAATGTTGGCCAAACCCAAGCCAGCTCTTTCCCAGAGTGACCAACCCCACATCTCAGGCAAGTACTGGCAAAGTCCTCGTGACACAGGCCATGGCTAATGCCTCCCTGGCCATGCAGGTCAGCCCTGCTGAGCCCCACCTCAGGGGATGGCTCTCTCCTGAGATCCTCTGGCCCAGGGACATTACCCATCTCAGTTCCCAGGTGCTTCAGAGCAGATGGGAAATAAATCAGAACTCTTCTACAGCCAGCAGGGATGAGAGGGGATCTTTGCCAGTGATAATGAAAATTTTCACAGTAGCAGATGCTCCGGGAAAATTGAAAAACAATACAGCGAAATTCACAAACTGGAGAGGAACTTAGGAGAAACCTCATTGGCACAGCTTCACTTTCCTATCAACACCTCTCTGGCCATAAGAAGACAGATTGGGAGCCATTTCCTTCCCAGCAGGTAATCAAACTGTCCCCTGGAGCCCACCATCAATCTCTCCAAGCACCTACTATGTGCCCAGAAGGGGCCCCATGCTAGACACAAGTAACACAGATCCTGGCTCAGGCCCCTGCAAACACTGTCTAGAGGACACTGGCAGGTGGGCTGAGACATGATTTAGGATCCCATGGGAAGAATGAGGGTGGGGTCACATGGGTGGAGGTAGCACCGGAGCTTCTCAGAAGACAGCAGATGATGATGATCTGAGCAGAAAGAAAGGACACGCCAGGCCAGCAGCCTTTAAAGATCTCAGGAATAGACACTTGCATTGGGGTGAGTGATAGGGCAATGGCTGTTGGGATGAAGGGAAGGGCGGAGCACAATGGAGGTCTTGAACACTCCCAGGAGCAACAGGGAGCCTTGGAGGGGTTCCTCAGCAGAGGCAGAGGTCTGCTCAGAGCTGTCTTTGGGAAGGGGGCCCCACCTCAGGGGAGGCAGATGACTAGAGACTTTGGCTGACTCCTCTTGCTTCTCACCCTGGCAGGAACAAAGGCAAAGAGTACAGGGGACAGAAGGTACCAAGGACAGAACCAGGGCCATCACAGAAGTCAGGGACAGTTAGGTAGAAGCACAGAGTATGAGCTATACAGCGGGCAGGCCAAGGATCAGACATGAGGCTCCAAGATCCCAGGCACTGCTACAAGGCCAGGAGGACTGGAATAGGGCACCTACTACCTAGCTTATAATCTTCTGTCACTCTCCCAGGCCTAGGACAGTGTCACCACTCTCTCCCCTCCCCATTTGCAGAGGGGTCAGCTGAACCTTGGTGATGTGAGTTCTTTTGCCAAGTATAATCCACCCCAGGCCTAGTAAGGGTGAACTAGGCTGAGAAGTCAGGCCTTTTGAGAGGAACACGCCTCCCACCTCCAAGGCCACACTTCCTGCTCAGATCAAACCAAGGGTCAGGGCAGGATAGAAGGCAGGTCTCCCAGCCCTTCAGCCTTCAGTCAGTATCTGACTTGAAAGACGCACGAGATCTGAGTTCCCAGGGGTGGACCAGTGAGCAAAAGTATGTCAGAGCAGAGAGGAAAAGCAGGGCCTTCAACCTGCTCTGCCCCTACAGAGGCGCCATGAAGGCCATGAATGTTGTAGGACGGTCTAAGCCTTGGGGACCAGACATGCCAGCACACCTGGCAACTGGCACTCAAGGCTTTTTACTGAAGTGGTGGAAAGGCCAATGAAAGAGTACGCACCCTAGGAGAGAGTGCCTGGCAGCATGGGCCTTGAACCTCAGAGAGACCCGAAGTGTGGGAGCTGTCACTGGGACAAATCACATCTGACACTCTTAAGGGGGTACAAGAACAGGCAGAGCTGTGTTCATAAAACTTTCCAGGTTGGAATGGGTACAATTCTGCCATTCCCTGGAGCCCAGCTTGAGAGGGAAAGTCACCCCTTCCTTGCTGGAGACGGGCCTGAATGTGTGCTCCCCTGCAATAGGCCTACTCCCAAATGGCTCTTTGGGTCATCAGAACAGGCCAGGGAGGTTCTGAGAATCTCCAAATACCACCACACACTGCTCATGGCATTTGCATTCCCTCAAAGCTGTCATTGCTAGGAAAGAGGCTCCACACCAGATGGTTAAGGATGGAAGGCACAGTAGTTAAACTGCTGCCCCACCCCAGCCCTGCCCTGGCTGTGGGAGGCAGTGTCTCCTCCCTCCCTTCTGGCCAAACCTTCCCTGGACAGAGACAAAGTAATGAGGGGGTGGTAGGACACAGCCACCAGGGCCCATATCTGAAAAGAAACTGGAAATGCAGGGCTTGGGCTGGGGCTGGGGCCAGGCCCTTCTGAATACTTCGCACCTGCACACATATGGCCCTGCAAATGCATACAGCCTGCTTTGTACAGAAAAGACCCCCATGGTGGGTCCTATGGTCACCACAGATCACCAAGACTTGTTGAGATTTGGCAGATGATTTGGGGCAGTTCTGGAGATAGGGGATAAGGCTCTATGGGCTGCTCAGCTCTGTCTCCCCTCTCCACAGGAAGGGCAGCTCAGCTCAGTACCTGAGGCAGGAGCACACTCTCCTATAGGCCTGTTTGACCAGGCTTGGGTCTGCTCAATGTGATGTGGCAAGTGGCATGCTGTTTCTCATCACAGGGACACCATGATACAGTGAGCAAAACAGGCCCAGGGAGAGACCAAACTTACTCTGTGTTTGGCAACCCCCCTTCTTTATCTCATTTGATCCACCTGACAATTCTAAAGTAAGGTTTATTGTCCCCATTTTTCAGATGAAGACCCTGAGGCTAAGAAAAGCAAAGTCACTTGCTCAAGGTCCCCCAAGAAGACAATGGAAACTGAGTTCAAACTTGAGAAAGTCCAATGCCACAGACCCTTGTCATCCCACTCTCCCAGGTGGTACAGGTAAAGCCCAAAGAACTACAGGTGAAGACGAAGGACCAGCAGGTGGAGTTCAAGGACTAATAGGTAAAGGCCAGGAACCAATAAGTGAAAACAAGGGACCAGCAGGGAAGGACCAGAGACCAGGAGGTGAAGACCAAGCACCAACAAATGACAAGACTGATGTTTTAAGACACATGAAAGAAGGAAAATCTTTCTGCTCTGACAGCAGACTCTGGTTCCCACTGACCAGACCAGTTTTACACCATCTCCACCAACTCCTAACTCACAGAATCCCTACCATCTCCAACACTCCCAACATGCACAGACTAACGTATCCATGTTCTACATCTTTTTAAGCTATAACAGCCTTCATGGTTGAGGGAAGGCATTGCTGGTCAGCTGAGTGGGCCCAAGAGGTGGCACCTATCTGAGTAGATCCAGACGAGATATCATTCCCCACCAGCCTTTCTTCCCTCACTGCCTTCTTAGAAAGCTACGCTCACTCCCATACAGTTCGTGGGAAGAAAGATGAACCCAAAGCATAACCCACCCATTTCTCCCAAAGACTTCACACCTCAGAAGCCCTGACCCAGGCTGGAGACCACTAGAATACAGAATACACCTCCCTCTTCTCAGTCTTCTAGACCACTGGCCATTGTCACAGCAACATCCAAGCTCATGTCTCCCTGTTGCCTCCTCATCCCCCTTCAAAGCTCAGTTTCAGTGTCCTCTCCTACAGGAAGCCCCAGGGATCTTCCCACCCCGACAAACCCAGGCCTCAACTCAGCCTATGACACTAACATTATCTCTGCTACCATGCTGTGAGCTCTTGGAGGTCAGGAACCATGTCAAGGCCACATTAGGGTCCCCAGTGGACTGGTGCCCTGGAAATGTTGATAAAAGGAGTGAAGGAAACTGTTGGGTCAGATGGAGTCCAGGTGCCAGGACCAGGCTCACATAGGAAGTATCGATTTTGTCCCCTAGACTGTGTCTCCAGCTTTCCAACTGAAGCCACTGCTGCAAAACAGAGGGAAGGGGGAGTAAGGGGGAAACATGTCATTTCCGTGTCCCCATGACAAGCAGGGCTGATGTGCTCAGTGACTGTCAGAGGGCTGGGGTAAATCACCAACTGAGATCTGTGCATCTCCATTCACTACCTGCATTTCTCCAGCTGTGACACCAGCCAAGGCAGCTGCCCAGAGCAAGCTCAGCACTTCGTTGCCTTAATTGATTGGCTTCTCAAGTGGTTTTTAAAAGGATATAACATCAAAGAAAGCAGTACTCAAGGCTGAGAATTACGAATATTTACAGTGTTTAAACATAATCGTATTCAGATGAGGACTATATATCGCTACCTGCAATTTGCACTCTTCTCGAAGCACATATTTCTGCAGGGAAGAAGACTGATGGCTGGAAGTGGCCTGGAGATTCAGGGTCTGGAAAGCATGTTGAGGGGTGCTGGCATCCTGGCTCCAGTCCTGCCCACATGCCTGCCCCAAAGGGGAAATACAAGGGCCAAGGAGCCCACATTGTGGGAGAGAAGAGAAGAAAGATGTGTGTAGTTTTGCACATGGCTTGGAGGTCCCCTGCCTCTTTAAGTGACAGGATCTTTTTAGAAAGTTCTGAAATGGCTCTTACATGAGACAGTTGTACTTTAGTATCCATTGATAGAGAACATTTATCATGACCTAGAGCCGATGTGCCTTCAGTAAATGAAATTGCATGTTGTTATACCAACCACAATATAGTGATGGGGTGGGGCAAGGACGGCAGGCCGCCATCAAGACTGAGGGCACTCATAGAGTTGGGACCCACTATCCGGGTTCTGGAATTACACAGCCTGATTCAATTAACGAAAGTGTCAAGACCCTGAAGGTAGACAGACAGGCTGATGGGGCACCAGGCAGAGAAATGAGAAGCAAGAAGAGAGTAAGGATGAAAAGAGAAGAAGGGCATCTCAGAAGACTTGTAGAGCCCAGCACTGGGAAAGGGGACCAGTCTGCTCCACATGGCCCTATTGGACCCCCTACCTGCCTAACCCTGACCACTGCTTGCTAACACACAGTGCACACCAATAACACATACTACAAACACACCACACAAAAGCCACATGTCCCCCCCACACACAAACTATATATAACACCCAAACACACTACATACCACATACACCACCACAGGGGACTCACCCCTATGAAAAGCTATTAAAATAGCCCCCCCTGCCACACGCACATGCACACGCATGCACGTACACACACACACACACAAGCTTACACCCTTGGAGCAGGGGAGGAAAAAACCCAGCACATCAATCCACCCTCTGTGTTTCCCAGAGTAGTCAGGTGTTTGCAGCAAAGGGAGGCACTCTGGGCAAGAGTCCTGAGTCCCAGAGCCCGAGCCTCTTCTCTCCATCCCCACCTCCAGAAGCAGCTCAGAAGCTGGCCCAGCAGAGATGGAGCTCAGCCCCCAAAAGCAGATGCCCTCCCTCCCTGAGTTCAGCCAGCTAGCACACACTAATGAGGAAACAACTGCCAAAAGTCACCTGGAGACAACTACCGAGAAATACTAGGCCCCAGCCTTGCCGTTTTCTCTGGCTTGGCTCCATCTCTGGCCTGAAGTGCGGGCTTTGTGCCCTGAAGTTTATCCTTCACTGCATTATCCAACATCTGGAGAAGGAGACACACGGAACATTGCTTATGCAGCCCCAGATACACACAGACTCGCCCAGGAGAACGAGCGTCCCTATGACACACCTCCCCTGGCTGCCACAGAGTTTGGGTACAGCCTCCCAATAAGGGAGTTTCCCCGTGGGGTTGAGGGTTGAGAGGAAGAGGAAGGAGACACCTGGGAGAAGCCAGGGTCAAGAAAAAGAGGTCGGAAAACAATGGCAGTTGGGGCAGCCTTGCCTACCCATAGGCAAGACTCTTTCTGGGGTAGAGGATGGACCTCAGGCACTACAGGTGGCCCCCAAGCCCAGCCTTAAGGGGCGGGTAGGTGGCAACTCAAAGAGCTCTGGAAGAGCTGCCAAGCGGTAGCAGGGACTGCAGCCCCAACATCGAGGCAGGCGACAGGGCTCCGAAGCAGGGGCTTCTGTTCTTTGCTTCTCCCTGCCCCAGCCTTACCCTTTGGCACATTCCTCACAGAAACAATTTTTTTTTTAAGAAAGGAACAGCGAAAGAGAGAGAAAGATAGCATCAATTTTATTTAGTTTTTCATGTAACTGGGTGCTCTGACAGTGGTCATCTTTCCCTCCATCGTGGCACCTCTATACACTGTCCCTACTGCTAGACTGTGAGCACCTAGGCTATGTCTCATCTGTGCCTGGATCCTAGGTGTCAGCGTGCTGCCTGACACCTGGTAGGTAGATGGATGGGAAACCCTGAGTGAGGGAGGGAATGAATGACCACAAAAGGATGGTGAAGAGGTGGGTGGATGGTGGGTAAATGGTGGTAGGAGGATGGAGGAATAGGTCAGGGTGATGTGTTTATATGTGTGTGTTAAATATGGTGTGCAAAGTGTGTGTGGTATGTGTACAGTGGTCCAATGGGTAGACAGACAGATGGATGAGTAGATGGAAAGAAAGAAGGAAGGAAGATGAATGGACGAGTGAATCAGTAGGTGGCTGGGTGGGAATGAGCAGAATAGGGAGTGGATAGTTGGGTACGTAGGTCCGTAACTGGGCAGGTGGGTAGGGGTGGGTTGAGGTAAGCAGATGTGTGGCTGGGTAGGTGGTGGATGGGTGGGTGGGAAAGGATATGTAGAGGATCAGAGGAAGTATGACCTTGCTCTGGCCTTGGTCGCTAGTCCCTCCATGCTGCCAGAACACAAAGGCACTTAGAAGGATTAAGCCTCCTGGATACAATTGGACCAGCTGGAAACAGCTCTGTGCAGCCTGCAGCCTCTGCCTCCCAGCAATCAACCTCAATCAACACCCACCTGGCCCTGCTGCCACTTAATTCCACCTGACACCCTGGCTAGGCATCCCAGAGCAGCCAGGTGTCAGCCCCATATGAGGAATCGCAAGGGATAGGCCTACTCAGCCAAGACCAGCAGCAAAGTCACTCTCCAATGCACAGTGGAGACAACATTAACCCAGGAGCTGCCACCAGAGCAGAACCTGAAGCTAGTAAGAGACCACCCCAGCCAGGCAGCTGGGCAATCCCAAAGAAGTAAACACATGGACCTGCCACTCCCCTCTTTTACTCAGCTGACAACCCATTCGTTGCCCTACAGAGCTGGCACCTCAAGAAGAGATCTTTAAGAGCTTCTCCTCAATACCAAAAACAAAAACAAAAAAAAAATGGTATCTCAATAACTATGCCAGGAAGTGAGGGAGAAGAGGTCCCTCCAACCCTTCACTAACGCAGAGGCACCTGAATAAGGGTGACGGTATGGGAGCAACCAGCACACCAGGAAGAGGAATTGTCTTGGTGCAAACGGGGGTCTACACCCTCCAAACAGGGACTGCTTGAAGTTCAGTAAAGGGTCCCTTCATAGTCTCCTCTGGGCCTCAATTTTGTAGACCCCTCTCCACTCCCAGCTCCCTCAGCTACATACCTTAGGTGCCTCCCCTAGGAACCCCAGTTGTTCCACCTGAACCAGACCTCCCCAGCTTCCAGAATTATCTAGGGCAAGCATTGCCAAACTCCCTCTTCCTGGGGCAGGAAGGGAAGTTGCTGGAGTCACTGGATAACTGAGGCGCCTATTGGGGCCTGAGTTCCCCCAAAACATCAGGCACAATGCAAGCAGAGTGTGAGGTTCGAGTAAGGACACAGGAGCCAGGCTGCCAAGGTCAAAGCCAGACTTAGCTACTTAACTATCTGTGTGACCTCAGGCAAATCCTGTAACTTCTCCTTGCCTACCTTGCTCACCAGCACAATGGGCTAATAATAGCCCCACCACATAGGGTCATGTGAGGAAATAGCATAAAGCACTTAGAGAGGAGCCTGCCTCACAGAGCATCCTCCATGTGTCTCCCAGGGTGGAAGTGGGGGCACTTCCATGAGTAAACAATTCCCAGGCCACGGAAGCTTAATTTTTAAGCATGTTTGTCACTGTCTGGAGCCGCAGCACAGGATTGTCCAGAATGCTGCTCAACACCTGGCCTATGGCTGCTCAGAGTTGCAGAATTTTCCTGTGTTCTGCTTTACCCCAGGGGCTCCAGGGAGGCCTGAGCTGTTCTCTGCAGATGGGCTCTTTTCTGAGTAAATCCAGTTCCACCCCTTCCTCAAACCCTGCAGGAAGGCTCAGGGCAGAGTAGTATAGTTCAGCATGATGCCCTCAGCATGGCCAGAACAGATGGCAGGGGGCAAGTCTTCCCACTCAGACCTTGACATCTGTACACCCCCTCCACACACACCCATTTGTCAAGTCCCCAGAAACACCCCTTCTTCAGGTGACCTGTCCTGGCCTCCAGGCTGGGCTGTATCCTCTGTAACAAGTCACCACACATGACTCTGTGCTCACAGCCTCCTCTCAACTATATAGCCATAATGGCCTGGCTGACCTTGGGATTCTTGAGCCTGTCATAGAACTGTGCACTGTGCATGCCCTGCCAGTGTTTGTTGACTGAACTATTGACCTAAATGAGGGAGTAGTACCCTCCCAACATTCCAAGCTCCTGGACCCAGCTCACAGTAGGTGCTCTTCCTCTGCACCTGCCTTCCTGCCTGTCATGAACAGCCACCCAACACATAGACCCCCACCAAGCATGACCTGTCCCTACATCTTAAACCTGGCCCTGGACCTCACTTGGACTCACCCTACAGAATTCCCTTCCCGCCTCCACACTTGAGCTTCTCACTATCCCTGAACCACATCACCTTTCAAAACTGAGTACTTTGGCACATCTTGTTTCCTCCATCTGCAGAACTCTCCCCTGGCCACTGAGGAACTCCTTCAAGATTTGTTCAAGCTATCACTTCCTCAAGAGAGTCTCTCCTGATTTCTCCCAAGTCTCTCCTCTGTGTTCCCAGAGCTGCCTCCCACTCTGGTCACTGAGCAACTTCAGGCAGAATCAGGTCTAAGTCATCTATATTCATCCCCTGCTCAGGGCTCCCCAAGCCATCATAATACGATTCCTGAGACTTCTAAGGAACTAGCCTTTCAGCACCAGTTTCTTTCCAAGGTCGTTAGGTACAACTCTGGTTCCAACAAACCCAGACATCCATGGTAATGACCAGGAATAGAGGAAGCACTGCCTGCTCAGCCAGGCTTCCAAAAGGGGCCTGTGATACATACTTTGCAAATTGCAGAAGACATGCATGTCAGAAAATAGTCTACAATCAATTTCAAAATCCAAATAAAAAGTGGTTGGTTTCCTGAAGTCCCCGCTAATTTGCCTGGAACTCTAAAGTAGGTCTCTCCTGGGAAGGCAGCATAGAGCCTGGGGCAGGTTCTTAGGTCAGAGATACCCTCCTGGCCCACTGCCACCACCCAGAATGCTCAGGGCATAGCCCCTGTGCCTGGGAAGCAGGGACCAGTCATGCTGCACCCAGGATAGAAGCTCTGGCTCTGACGGTCCCTGAACCAGCAAGTCACTGGTCACCCTATTCCTGCCCCACCAAACAGATCCTTGATTCCTGAGCCAGGGTAACTGAGTCTAGACAGAGGTCCTCTCATCAACCATTCTCTCACTCCACAAGAGCCAACCAAGATACCCCAGGTGGGTATCCAAGCAATGCCATATCCAAAGCATGACGTCTCTATAGGCCACAGTTTTCCCACTTGACAAAAGGGGAGAATAGCCTACCCAGCTGGGTCTCAGCATGGCATTTGCTACCATGGGAGATAGCAGAGTGTGAACAGCTATTATTAACTACCCTTAGGGATCATTAGCTATCTGGTGTGATCCAGCACCTGTTCGGTGCCTTTCCACTGTGTTCATAGATGCAGGGCCCTCATGGACAGACCAGAAAACCCCTCCAAATAATCCACATTGACCATTCTGTTTCCCCAAGAAAGTGAGCAGTCCAGAACCTGCATGTGAATATGATTCCCCATAGCCAGTACACAGAACACACTCAACAAATGCTTATGGAGAGACAATGGAAGGGAGGTTTGGTCCTGCACTTCCCACAGCAGCCAGTACAGTGATGCACACCTGAAATCCTGGAAACTCAGGAGGCTGAGGCAGGAGGATCATAAGTCTGAGGCCAGCCGGACAATTCAGCAAGACCCAGTCTCAAAATAATACAATTTTTTAAAAAGGGTTGTGGATGTAGCTCAGTGGAAGAGCACTCCTGGGTTCAATCCCTATGACCTAAAAAAAAAAAAAAATCCACCTACGTATCTTTGCTGATATTTTTTTCTCCCTCCTGAGGACTGGGTGCTCTGTTCTCACTGCACTTGGGGGTGAGAGTGGGAAATAATTGGATAGAGAAGGATAGGGTCCTGAATCCCAGCTCCCAATGTAGCAACTGAGAGGTCAGGTCAACAGACCAGCCATCAGGAATCACAAAGAGTTGTCTACTGGCCTTTACTGGGCATCTCTCTGAGCCTCAGTTTTCCAGTCTCGATAATGGGGACAGAGTTAATGCAAAGACTCCACTCATACACCCACCCCTGAAATGACCACCACCACCCAGACAAATCAGACCAAACTCCAAATGAAAGAGACACTGAGAAGCAGCTGGAATAAAAAGAGAAAGAAATTTTAATTAAAGGAAGCAGAGAATGCTGGAGTACAAATGCCCATTTCTAAGATTTTTTCAAAGAATAGGGAACACTTTAGCAGGGCTCAGAACAAGGCTTCCTTTTCAGGGTATTAACAATTTGTATTTTCCACTATCCATCTTCCTCGCAGTTCTTTGCACAGAGGAAAAGTCTATAAATATTTTTTTAAGAAACTACTGAATTTTGATGAACTCAGCTAAGCGAGTGCTTTGCATATGAATAGGACCTGATTAGCTGGCACTTTCCAGGAGCAGAATGGCCTGCAACTTCAAGCTTTCCAGAGAGTTAAAAAGTTGAAACGGCCACACTGATGTGGCTCCTCTAATAAAAAAATCATGCAGCATTTATTATTGATGTTCTGCTCAGATAAATACCCTCATCTAAAATTTTTCACTTGCAGGAACCCTTCAAGATAATTTCTCAGGATAACCAAAGGGACTACTTCAGTCAGACCTTCACAGGAGGTGGCAGTGGCAAGAGGAAGGAAGCAAAACCAACTGAAGTGGCAGGCTGGAGTGTTTGGGTGAAAGCAGCACAGCCCAGCCACCTCCAGAGGGTAAACCATCAGCTACAGAGGGGGCTCTACTTCTGCATGACAACTTCATCCAGGTTCAGCACAGCTTCTGAGAAGACTGATGCCCAGATTAACTCCCCAGTGACATGGTAGGAAGCAAGGGGCTAGGTTTCTATAATCTGAAGGCACCTGCTAATTGACATCAGCTCCCACCCCAAGCCAAGCTGTAGGAGGAGGTTGTTCCCCACAGGGGCAGCAGACATTGTTAGCATCTCACCCAGACACCCTTGATACATGGCCATTCGGATCCCCACCTTCTCCGAATGCTGGGTGGCTAAGGCTCACAACCATCCCTTCCTGCAGCCAGCTACTCTCAACTGGGGGAGCCACCTTGCCCTGGAGATTAGAATCCACTCCCAGCCAAGGGTGTCTCACAGCCAGTGTCTGACCAGAGTGGTGGTAGGAAGGCTGATCCCTTTGAACTCCCGAGGGGGCAACTCTATGTTCCAGAGTCCCCAGACCAGGATGGGCTAGACTTACAAGACGCCACATCCCTGCCCGATTGTTTCTCCTTCTCTGACCCGCTTACCCCATAAATCACACAGCCCAACCTCTGTCTATGCTCTACTTCCAGAAAGGCAGTTGGGTCTGCTTCCAGTCAGTTCTGGAAGACCGACTGCTGTAGATGGCAACACCAAGACCCCCATTGTCCTCGGATGCCTTTGGGATTTGGCCAACAGGAACCTCTGACAAGGAAGGAGAGAGTAGAAGGAGAGAGTAGAGGAGGTGCCTTCCCTAGCTCCCTCTTGACTGAGTTGACTGCTGCCCCACCTACTCTGCTTTCCACTCCCTTCGCCTTTTCAGCACTAGAGGAGGGGACAGCTCCCAGATATCTGGGGCCCCAGGGAGCTTCCATCTATCTGGGTTTCCTTAACCTTGACCTTCAGGCTTTTGCTAAGTACCCTATTCAGTCTGATTCCTGATAGACCTTGGCTGGTCCAGAAGTGATGCTCCAGCCTCCATTTTCCATCCTCAATGAAACATGGTGGTTTCACCAGAGCTAGCCCAGAAAGAAAAGTACAAATACTCAATTTGGGGCTTTTGAGACAGGCATCAGGCACCCTGCCTCCCGATAACATCCTTCATAGACCACAGCTCCCCTCATATCACATGGAGACTCCTCCCCAGTGTAACCTTAAGAATGAAAGCCAAACAAAGGCTTTGGTTTTTTCCAAAATCCTCAAGCATGCATCCAGGCACACAAAAAGTAAAGCAATCGATTAAAATTTCATGCATTTCTCTCCTAAAATCTATAAAATCTAAGTTTTCTGGAAGAAAAAGGCAAACACTTTTCTCCAAGGAACACAGAAAGCAAGCCATGGCCCAAGACTTCCTCCAGTTGGTATTGGTATTGGTGTAAATCTTTAATTTCATTACTGCCCTGGTCCTCTGACCCCAGCAGCATTCCATAAATATTTAGGCAGCCAACACCAGTCTTGTTTTCTACTTTAGAATGCTAATTCTGGAAATGGGAGGGTGAGAAAGCAGCCTCCAGTGGCTCTTGGCTAATCAGCAAAATACAACCTTCCAGCATTCTAGAGATCTAGGGAGCTGTGGGCTCCCTTAATGAGCCACATGTAGTTCATGAGAGGTGTGGGGAAGAGGGGGTCTGCAGTGCTCTCTACCTGTAGGGTCCTTGATGGTGGAATCACAAGCTGAATCAATAGTGGTGGAGACACCTTGAAGGGAAGGAACCATGGTGGAGAAAATAAAGAGTTCCAGGCAAAAGCATGCATGAAGACAGGTTTTTCTCAAAGTAACTGGGTTACAGGTCAGGCCCCAGTCCTCTGGGCATTCATGATCCCCTGTCCAGACCCTCACCAGCTCTCTCCTGGGGCTCTGTTATACCTGCACCCTACACGTGCACATACCTACCCTCCCCCAAAATCCAGGCCTTCCGGAAGGCCCAGTCCCAAATTCCCTGTCCTCTGCCCAAAACCAAATGTAACTGCATGATCACCTTGAGCTCCCACCTTGCAAAGGGCAGAGGTCTCTTAACTCCTCCCCAAGAAACATTCCTGTGGCTCTACCTGTCCATGTGGTCCAGGACCTGGGGCTGTCACAAAAACTGTACTTGGTCTGAATCCTGACATGGCCACTTACCAGTTATGGTCTTCAGCAAGAATTTTTGAAAATGGCTTTATTGAGGTATAAATTACACACTACAAAATCCACCCATTTAACAAATTTATACAATTACTCAACTACCATCACAATCCAGTTTTAGAATACTTTCTTTTCCCCCAGAAAGTTCCCTCATGCCTATCTGCAGTCAATTCTGCTTCCACCTCCAGCTCCAGGCAACCACTAATCTGCTTTCTGTCTCTATGGTTTTGCCTTTTCTGGAAATGTTCACATAAATGGAATAATACAACATGTAGTCTTTTGAGTCTGGCTTCCTCCACTTAGAAAAATGTTTTGAGGTTCACCCATGTTAAACATACATCAGTGTTCCATTACATTACATTTCTGAGTAGTAGCCCACTGAAGAGATACACCTAATTGTGTTTATCTATTCGCCCGTTAATGGACATTTGGATTGTAGCCAGTTTAGGGCTGTCATAAATAATGCTGCTATGAACATTCATATTCAAGTGTTTGTACAGACACATGTTTCCACTTATCCTGCATACAGTCTTAGGAGTGAATTGCTAAATAATATGGTGAAGTATCTGTTTATCTTTTTAAGAAACTATCACACTTTTATAGAGCAGCTGCACTATTTTCATTTCCACTGGCAGTTCACGAGGGTTCCAGTTGCTCCACATGCTCCAAACACTTGTTACAGTCTTTTTCTATTATAGCCATCCCAGTGGGTGTACAGTGGTATCTGATTGTGTTTTGATTTACTTGCCCCTAATGACTAACGATGTTGAGCTCTTTTTATGTGTTTGCTGGTATTCTATTTGGGGAGAGGGGGATAAAGTAGCTATTCAAATCTTTTGCCCATTTTGTACAGGATGGTTTGTTTCATTATCAAGTTGTTAGATTCATTCACAGGCTCTGGATACAAATCCATTACCAGATATGTGATTTGCAAATATTTTCTCTTAGGCAGTATTTCAAGCTTTCAATTTCCTCACCTACAAAATGGAGCTCATCAGCTGAACACAGTAGCTCACCCCTATAATCCCAGTGGCTCAGAAGTTAGAAAAAGGAGGATGGCAAGCTCAAGGCCAATCTCAGCAACTTAGTGAGACCCTCAAAAAAAGGGGGGGTGACTGAGGATGTAGCTCAGTGGTAAATCACCCAGATACCAAAAGAAAAAAAAAGAGCTCATCATAACACCTTGTTATATTGTAGTGAAGAAGAAGCAGGGATGATGAGTAGCAAGTGCTCAGCATGAGACCTGGCATACGGACCTTCCATAAACGCAGCCACTGCCACCATCATCTTCATCCGCACCATTCCTGTATGATCTTTGCTTTCAATTTGAAGCCCAGTGCAGGCCTGGTACAGAAGAGGTCCTATGCCAACTTGAGCCCTCTGCATGGCTCCCTCCACTGTTAATGGCACCAACCTAGGTCCTCACTCTCCAAAGTGTAAAGGCAGGGGGCAGAACCCATGGTGGAGACATCAAGGAAGGGACACCATCTCAAAGGAGACCGGTATTAGCAGGAGAAGGACAATGAGATGGCCTGGCAGAGGAAAGAGTAGGAGCAGAAGTACAGAGAGGAACAAGGTCCAGGGCATATTCTGGGAGCCCAGGAAATAGCTGCTCATTGGATCCAGAAAGTAGGGCCAGGCCTAGCTTTCATGGTCATAGCAAGATGGATGAGGGTGACAGTTTGGAAGCTGGGCCAAGCCAGAGCCCCTGGAGCACTCCTACTGAGATGATAACGTGGCAAGATGAACTCATGAAGAATTTTTCATTCTATCCACTGGCAGGAAAGCACAGTGTTCTGCTTCTACTTCCACGTTCCTTCCCTTAGAGCCCCACAGCCTAGGAGAACTGGGGAACCTCTGTGCCAGGGGCTGTCATGGGCACTACCTTCCCTCACTATAATCCTAGGAGGAGGCAATGTTAAGGGCTGAATTGTGTCCCAAAAAAATTTCCTATTGAAGTCCTAACCCCAGGACCCCTGATTGACTGCAGTTAAAGACATGGTCTTTATAGAGGTGATTAAGTTAAAAAGAAGTCACAAAGGTAGATCCTAATCCAAGATGACTGGTGTCCTTATAAAAGGAGATTAGGACACTGACTCACAGAGGGAAGACCATGCAAAGAAGAAAAGAAGGCATCTACAGCCACAGAGAAGGGCCTCAGAAGAATCAGCCCTGCCAACACCTTGATCTTGAATGTCAAGCTTCCAGGACTGTGCAAAAATAAATGTCTATTGGTTAGTGCCACACAGTATGTGGTTCATGGTTACAGCAGCCCTAAGAAACAAATATGACCAACTTCCACATAAGGAAATCAAGGTTAGGAAGTGAGTACTATTGCTAAGGTCCAAAGATAGGAAGCAGCAGGCACAGACTGGCTAGGTTTCAAGCCCTCGACCTCCACCCTACCCACTCACCTCACCCCTGCACACAGTGCCACTAGAACATGAGCTTCCTGAGAACAGGAACCTTACAACCTTAGGGTTGTGTCTGGCACACTGAGGCCCAAATCCCATCTGAGGAATGAGAGTGGAGCACCTGTTGGACAGAGGGTGACACCTGGGAAAAGGATAAGAGAAGGTATCAGTCAGTGAGCAGACGAAAAGCAGATTCTGAGAAAGAACTTGAATCCTGGGTGTGCAACACAGGAGGGACGATGGACCACAGGGCCTGCCTCCTTAACAGGGAGCAGCCCTACTGTGGAAGCCTGGGGCAGAGCCAGGACCCAAGAAAAGCAGCTTTTAGCCCCAGAAGAGACAAGACCCACTGTCCTCCTGTAAAATGCACTGCCCAGATGGACAGTCCACCTGGCAGCTGCAGTGTCTCCACACAGCCTGGAAGCTGGGGAGGTTCTCTCAGGGCTGTCTCCAGCTCTGGGGCTGTGCAGAGCACAGATTCTCTACCTGTCAGCCCGGAGTATAGCAGCCACAGATGAACCAAGATGAAAACAGGAGATGCACAATGCAGCTGGAGCATCAAACCTGCTGCCAAGCGGTGGCTCATCTGTGGCCTCCCCATATCCCCATCTTCCAACAGAATTAGAAACAGAATCTCCAAACCAGCGTTGGGGAACATGAAGCACAGAGCAGCAGGGGGAGCTGGTGCAAAGCTACACACAGAAGGGCAGGGAAGGCCCTTCCTTCCATGAGCACCTTAAAGCATGGCTTACCAGGCTGAATCAAAGTGACTGAGAAGACCCTGCTGGACCCCTGAAGACCTGCAGCTGCAGTAGACACTGTCTTTTTACCCAGCCACACAAGGAGGCACAGTCTGGTACTGAGCCCAGACAATAGGGTCTAGGGAAAGACCAAATCCTCTGAAGTAGATGACTGTTGCCCATGCTCTCTGAGGGATCCAAGGCTCAGTTTCACACTAGACAAACCACCACCCACTCTGGCACCTTTCCCAGTCTTACCTCTGAATTCTTGCTTCATCCTCTGACCTCTCAGCCCACCCATTCCTGGGCTCTGCCAGCATTGCTCCTTGCTTAGCTCCAGGTCCTGCGTTCCCTGAAGTGCCTTTGGCTCTTCCTGCTAACTCTGGCCTCCATCCCACCCTTTCTGAGGAAAGGCTCTACCCTCTGGCTGGCCTTAGCCATTGGGAACCCTCTGTCCCCAGCAGATTAAGAGTTATGCATCCTTACAGGGCCCCCACAGTCCAGACACAGATCCAACCCAGCTGACCAACACCCTTGCCATACTGGTGCCACCCAATGGTCCACACTCCCCCTCAGTGGATAACCAGGATCCCCAGGTCTTAGTCAAGCATGCCCCTTTCTCACCACTATCTGACCATCAGAGAGTTAATATCACTGACTTAATTCCAAAGTTTGCATAATTATTTCCACTTTCTGTGCAATTAGTTATTGCAATATCAATAGATCTTTAATTTTCTCATCAGTGAGTAATGGGAACAAGTCTCAATGCCACAATGCAATTCATTGGTTAGAGTCTCAATGCCACAATGCAATTCATTGGTTATGAACATCCAAGTACAAGTTCCTACACAAAATCCCACTGGGAGAAGCTCCCAAATACTTCCTCTGGAGGTCTTCCTCAGGGCAAAGCTTGAGGGCAGGTGGCTGGCCTGCCCAGGGTGGGGCAGGAGACACCCAACCTGACCCACGCCGGTCAGAACCCTGGGGTATTTTTCTGGGTTCAGCAGATATCCAAGAACATCCTACATGTTGATACTCATGCTGGGCCCCTGGGCCAGCAACACAGGGATGTTGCTGCCCCCACCCTCAGGAGCTGACACATACTTCCCCTAAGCATCTACTATCACAGTGCCATGTCCTGCACTAGGTTCTGGTGATATAGTCGAGTCCAACAGTGACCCTGCCTGGCCAGGGTTGGGCACTGGTAAATCATGAACTGAGCTTTCGAAGGCCAAATCAAGACTAGGGTCAGGTATTCCAGGTAGAAGGGCCAACACATATACAAAAATCCAGTGACAGGAGGATGGCGACAATCCAAGAGAACTGCAGCTCATCTTTGGATCATGGAGTGTTTGGCACAAAAAGCCCCATATGATAACTATGCTGACAACAATTAATTGAATATTTCAAAGTAGCTAGTAGAAAAGATTTTGAATGTTCCCAACCAAAAAAAAAGAAAAAATGATAAGTGTTTGAGGTGACAGATATACCAGTTACCCTGATCTGATCATTATGCACATATGTATGTATTGAAAAGTCACACTGTACCCCATAAATATGTATAATTACTATGTGTCCATTAAAAATGAAAATAAATAAAATACCTTTCTGCCTACTTAAAAAGAGAGGAAGCCTCATAAGATGCTGAGAATGGCATGAGGAGCTTGCCTCCCCAGCCCAACCTGAGAGCCCTAGGGAAGCCTGGGGGCTGCCACACTTCCACTGGCAGGAGATCCAGGAGGGCAGGGGCCCTGTGGCAGCCTCCAGAGCTACCCTCTAGCGGAAGGATGCCCTGAGAGAAGCTTCACCCTACAGGCCCTGCCTCACCCCCTCTTGGAGAGCTTTTGCAAGTTGATACTGGTAATGAGTGGATTTACAGTGCAAAGACATAAGCTCAGGAAGCCACACAGCAATGGAGGTAGCCAGGCTGCAGCTCCTGAACAGGCCAGCTCCCATGACCTCTGCAGCTCCAGACTGCCTCTTCGAAGGGTATCTCTCCAAAAGCACATTCTCCCCTCCTTCTTCCTGGTAATTAGAGCTCTCCATGTGCTAAATACTCAAGCTACATGCTTCACGCTGTGAACTCTTTCCATCCTTTCTAAGCAATGGTACCCCAGGTCACAGGTGATGAAACTCAGGCACAGAAAGGCAGTGTGCCTAGTTACAGAACTAAGTGGCAGGGCAGGAATCTGACACTGACCACTGATGGACACCACTTCTCCATCAGCCCCTCTCCCAGACCCTCCCACAGCCTTGCCAGTACTGCCACACTCCCCATCCCCAGAAGGCATGGTCCAGGCTAAACTCAAAGTTCCTGTGCCTCATCTTACAGATGAGGGTCCTAACAGCGCCCACTTCCCAGATTGGCTATGAAGATGTAAGATCCAGGGACAGAGCCCAGGGCACAGTATAAGCACTATTCTTGTCAACTCTTGCTGTTGCTACTCCTACCATGGTACTGGTATTAGTGGATCATATCAAGGAACCTGACACAGGCACAGTCAGGAACAGGCACCAATCCAAAGGGAGAGGAACAGAAGACCTACAGATAGACAGTGACACCAGTGTCCAAGACCTGGCTTTACAGACAAATTATGGGGCAGGTTTCCCTTGGAGGCAGCTGGGTTTGGGGTCAGGAGTCCTCAGATGAAGTTTTGGTGGGCTCAGCTGAGGAAGTCCCAGTACCGGTATGCTGTGCCCACCCTTCCCCATTCATCCACTCAGCTCACAGCCACTCTGCCATGGGTCCTGTGTCCAGTGCCAATGTGTTATGGTTTGAATGTGAGGTGTCCCCCAAAAGCTCATGTGTGACAATTTGGGAAGGCCGAGGTGAAATGACTGGATTATAAAAGCCTTAGACCAATCAGTGAGTTAATCCCCTTGTAGGGATTACCTGGAAACTGTGGACTGGTAGGGTGTGGCTGATGAAGGTGCTCATTGGGGGGGTTGTGCCTTTGGGGTATAGATTCTGTATCTGGTGTGGAGCTTCTCTCTCTGTTTTGCTTCCCCATGTGATGCCTTGAGCTCTCTGCTTACTGGAGCCATGCCTGCGGCCATGATGTACAACCTCACCTCCAGCCCCAAAGAAAGAGCCGACCTCCAAAACCATGAGCCCCTAAATAAACCTTTTCCTTCTAGAATGGTTCTTCTCAGGTACTTTGGTCACAGCAATGAAGAAGCTGACTAAAACACAATGAGCACTTTTCTCATGCCACCCTGTCAGCAACCCCATGTAATAGATGAGAAAACCGAGGCTCAGAGGGGCAAAGGGAAAAAAACCAAAAGGAAAAAAACTAACATCAAGCAAGTTGCT
Source organism: Aplodontia rufa (assembly GCA_004027875.1). NCBI lineage: Eukaryota > Metazoa > Chordata > Mammalia > Rodentia > Aplodontiidae > Aplodontia > Aplodontia rufa. The sequence goes on from PVKS010017822.1 coordinate 39,908, forward strand.
CTTGCATCAATTTTTTTTTCTCTCTTAATTTTCAAAAGTAGCCACTGAGTAAGGGATTCCTGCTGCCAGTTAACGCATAAGGAAAGCAAGGCTTAGAGATGAGTCACTTGCCCTGAGTGCCACAGCCACTTATTAACAAATGGGGAATTCACAACTGCATGTCTGGTTTTGGTCACTCTCAGTTCACAGGAGCCCCCAGCACAACACCTGCAGACAGCAGCGCTGATATGGGGCCAGGCTAATGTTTCAGGACATTTAGTACAACTGTCTCAGGGCTCACTGCCATTCCTCCACATGCATGTGCCACACACATGTGTACACATGTGCACACATCCATACACATGTAAATGTGCAGACATGCATGTGCAAGTGCATATGTGTGTACACATGCATGCATACACATCTGTCTCTTGTCCTTAACAGTGTGCAAGTGGGGGTGGAACCTGTACAGGAAATTTATTTTAAATCAACCCCCATTTCCCACCAACATCTAACAAAAATGACAAACGCACACCCCTCCTCAGCAATGCCAATAACCCCATAATAGCCACAAGTTGTGGGAAAAGAAGGTTCTGCAGAGGAGTGGAGTGGGGTCCCACTGAGGGTTCAAGGCAGGGTCAGGGGCTCTGCAGAGCCAAGGTGCCCCAGCCCCATCAGAGGCCCAGCAAGGGGCCAGAGCAGGAACCACTGTCTGGTAACAGACACAAGGATCTGATGTTCTGGCCCTGATTTCTCTAACTGCTACACATTAAATCGGGGATAATGTCCCTGATCCAGGAACCAGATTCAATGCAGCTTAAAACCTTCTCAGACACCGCACCATTATGCTAAGCAGAACGCCTGCCAGGGGGCTGCCACTGTTAATCATCCCTGGCAGCGGGATGCGAGGCCACCATCAGCCCCTGTGGGAAACAGGAAGGGCAGCAAGGCTCTTGCCCTTCGCCCACTCCCAGATGGACACATGGACAGACAGAAGGTAACCATGTCCCCCCTCCCTGCCCCCACAGGCCCAAAGAGACAGCCACAGTGAAAGGCTGTTTCAAAACATCATTTCCGAGTGCCTGAACGGAGCTAGTACTCAAATATCCTCCGAGATGTAAATTATGTGGGTTGAACTAATGAGCTATATATGTATCTTTCATCCCCTAATTAACTGTGGTTTAATGAATTTCTCAGCACATTGCTGCCAGAATAGCCTTGCAGCCCAAAAGATTTTTTCCCCTCCATTGCAGGTAAATATTTAAAGACCCCAAATTAAAGGGAGCACCAGGGCCCAAAATTGGAGCCTTGATGCTACCCAGGGTAATTAGACCCCTGTCTCATTGACTCAGAGTTTTCATTTCTTCC
>PVKS010017823.1:0-41217 GCA_004027875.1 Aplodontia rufa
GTCTTTAAACACTTAAGCAGTAATAGTAACTAATATTTATTAAACATTTCACATGTGTTTCATGACACCAATACTCTGGGCTACCCACTATTTCAAGATTAATGGAGTTTTTTCTCTTTAAGAGCAGCAGATTGAGCAAAGGCAACCAGCACAGCTGGGATCAGAAGTGCCTGTCTGCCCGTGGAACAGTAGCACAGGGCAGACGCTTAGGAAAACTCGTTCAATGTACAGCTAATTGTCCTGTTCAGAAAGTGGGCATCATAACAAGCCAAAGATAGAGTGTGAAACAGGGCAGACCAGTATGAGAAGATTGGCTGGGTCCTGTTAGGGACTCTGCTCAGGCGCTAATGTGCTGATCCATAGTTCACCCACTCGACAGGCATTCTTTGAGTATATTTCATGTTCCCAGTTCAGAGCCAGGTGATGAGAATACAGAGATAAATAAGACATGATTCCTATTCTCAAGGTTCCCAGGCTAGTTAGTGGAAAATGCAAAGACTAGATCCGCACATCCCAACAGACTATAGGTACAAGAGTTGCCAGTCAGAGGAAGGCATTCACACTGGCAGGGTCTGTCAGGGAGAGAATGGCTGTGTTGGCTCTGCAGACGAAGTGAAATAGTATGTCAAGCAAAGGATGCAGCATTTACAGGGTACTTTGCATGAACCAGAATGGTGTATTTTGCCATCTATAATAATTTGGGTGGAAAGGGTAGCAACAACTGGGTTTAGATTTTTCCTGAAGATGGGAATTTACTGAAAAATTTAAGTGGTATAGAGCTATAACCCAATTTATACCTGAAAAAGTAAATTTTGGAGAAAATGTAAATAAAGAATTGCATAAGGACACATTCAAGCTATTGTGATCATTGCTGTACAGATTACAAAGGATTGGCTAGATCAATCTTTTGTTTGCAACACTGCCTGCAAATGAATCATGTTCAGGACATCTTTATTTGATCTACTTTGAGATCTTAACTCTGTTCTATATGTATGTTTTCCTGTGTGCATAGGAAGAGTGCATTTCTTGTAATAAATTCTTTTTCAGAGAACTTTATATAAAGAATAAAGAATGCATAGCTTCCTTGCCTTGAGCAGCAATCAGTAAATTAAAACTAATGAGTTATTTTCTATTTGTTCTTTTAAGTAAGGATTCCATGATTTTCTGTAGCTAAAATTATTCTGGATTCTGGGTTTCTATCAAATAAGGTAAATGCCTCATTATATGATATGATAAATGCTTGAAGGCGATGCTTTGGCCACATTTTTACCCCTGGAATTGGCTACATTGAATCTCCCATTTCTTATTTATATGTGTCCAATGCCAAATAATTTGTCAGCTGATTAGAGAGGAAAAATAAACTTTAATCTTTGAAATTTAGTGCTTCTTTTCCCCTGAGTTAATTGTGCAAATTCACAGGACATAAGACACAGAAGTTAGGATCAGAGGTTTTTTTGTTTTTCTTTTCTTTTTTTCAAAGAGTGAGCAGTGAAAGAGAGAGAAAGACAGAATCAAATTTTTTGTTTTAGTTTTTCATGTGGCTTTAGTTGCTCCAAGACTTCCTTGAGTACATGGTACTGGGGTTTGAACTGGTGTCCTTGTGCATGCCAGGCAAGTGCTGCAACGGCTGAACCATCACTCCAATCCAGGATCAGAGGTTTAAAAAAAATCATATATTTTAACCTGCTGATTGGCTGATCTAAGCCCAAGCTCAAAATTTCATATTAATAATGTTCTTGATGGACTGGAGAGGTGTCTTCACGGTAGAGTGCTAGGACCTGGGTTTGATCCCCAACACCACTTATACAACTAAGTGGAGGAAAAACAAAAATTAGATGAAAAAAATAAATTAGCTCTATTTCTCTCTGTATCACTCTCAATCTTTAAAAAAGAAAGTGCTTGACTCTACAAAAATGCCTAAAACCAAAATATTTGTATTTGTATAAATGATCCATAAATATTACGTGCAAATCATGTTAATCTGAGTAGCAAAATAGGACTATAAATTCTTTAAGACAGGTATTCTGCTGTCCCAACACACATGGTGCAATCATAGTGGCATTTTCAAGTATTTCTGGAACTGTCACAGAATCTGATACCTTTGTGTATATGGCAGTGTAAGTAAAATAGAGGAAATAAAATTTATAACAAGGCATTTAAAGTATGGTACTTGCACCATCTACCTCAATATGATCAGTTTTCTAATCTACAAAATGGAGACATTAAGAATTCCTTCTCTGTAAATCTCACAGGAATTTGAACATTAAATGTGGTAACCCAAAATAGCTCTTAGTGCACAGGGTTCTATCTAGCCAGGCCAACTGTTTTACAATGGGAGAAGGAGACCTGGGGGGAAAACTGGGTTCTACTCCTTAGGACAGAAAAACTCTATATGAGGTTTGGAACATGTGAAGGGGTCACTAGAAAATAAGTGATAAATTACTTATAGCAGAGATGACCCAAAGGACTCCCCAAAGCATCACCAAATGATTCTCCCTTACAGTTGAGGGCAAAGTCAAGATGAGAAGTCCCTTGCATCAGCATCACCACCTCTACTGGGGAATGCAACTTAGCACAGAGAAAGAACCTGTGACTTTTGCCCACACATCAGTATAAGCACAGAAAAGACACTTGAGCCCAAGGGTATCATGAGACTGAGGAATTTCAGGAGGGTCCTGCCTGTTCACCTCAGCCCCACATTCTCCATAAGAAAGGGCTGAACCATTTTCCTTCTAAGTGCAGACCTTAGAATCATGGGGTTTTTATTAAACATGCAAAGTTGCAGGTTCAGCCTTCTAGGTTAAAAACAACCGCATGACCTTACGAAGTTACTGAACTTTTCTCTTTCGGTCTCCTCGTCTGAAAAATGACAAGTTTGTTATAGATTTGTTTGAGGACTAAAAAATTTTTTTCTTTGTCTTCTTCAAATTATTATTATTGTTATTATTTGTATAAAGTTCTTTTTATAAGCTATTTAATTTAAAACAAACACATGGATTGAGGCTGGAGAGATGGCTCAGCTGTAGAGCACTTGCCTGGCATGTGTGAGGCGTGGGTTTAATCCCCAATACCTCATACATAACTAAGCGGAGGAAAAACAAAAATGAGGTGAAAAATTTAAAAAGCAACTCTCTCTCTCCCTTACTCCTTTCTATCTCTCACTCTTAGGAAAAAAAAAACATGGATTAAAAATGTCATCATTGCTTATTTTATTTATTTTGAGAAGTAGGGACTTTCTTATTTCATCATTTGCTTACACATAACAGAAAGATTATTGGTTTTCTTTCTCTGTCCAGGATTCTAAATTTGAAATACAAACCTCAGGGCCATCTTTTTGTTTGTTAGTTTGTTTCTGTGGTGCTGGGGGTTGAACCCCATTTTTAACCCCTGTTTTAAGATTATCCACCTTCCAGCAATCATTCCCTCAAGATTAGCAGTCCCTCTCACTGCCACTTTCTACACACTACGTTGTGTTTCTAGCAAAGCCTGTAACTGGGTAATCACAGGTCAGACTATGCAATTTGACCTGCACAGAGCTGGAATGTATTCCTGAGAAGGAATAGGTAATTCCACCTAATTTAGCTTCAGCCTCTCGTGAGCCGAGATGAGATTACCAATTGAGTACAATTATAGAGGGTGATTTGGTGCTGCTGACCTACAGTCAGCTGGAGACTCAAGTTGGATCACCTCACCTAGGAAATTTCCCTGAGGGCTTCCAGATAATGATTTTAAATGCTAATTACTACATGTAGTCAATGCTCTGATAAAATTGAGAGTGTTTTGATTTATGATGGATATTAAGTAAGAGCAAGAATGAAACCCAGTAGATTTAAAGGATTTAAACATCACCAGAAGGTTTGGGTACAAAAAGAAAAGCTCAAAGCCCTTGATTTTCAATTGTCATATTTATTTCAGCTCATAAAATTTTTTTTCTACTTATTACTGTCAATGATGCTACTGTAGAATTTGATCCAATGTTATCCAAATCTCAATTTTAAAAAAAAATTCTTCTCCTACTTGGCATCAAGTCTAGGCACAACTGGAGGCTGGGCTGGATCCTATATAGGAGATTTCAGGGTTTAGGGAACACCAATACTTAGATAAGTAAAACTTAAAAGGCAAGATGAATCTGGATAGTTCTTCCTGGATCTACATAGAGGAAAGTACAATAAAGAGGCTCCAGGGATAAGGGACTGCAAGTTTCTAGCCTCAGATCACTCCACTCCAAATCTGATTGCTTTAGATCATCTATTCAAAGATAAGAGAGAACACAGTGTTTTAAACTTGAGCATGATATGTTAAAGTAAACAATCTGTATTCAATAAAAGCTTTGATCATTGTCCTATAAATGTGATCAATCTCTTAACCTTTCTAATTTTCAGCTTCTGCAAAAAAAATGGGAATTCTGGCAGTAAACTCATCATGTTGTATTAATAAGCATTAAGTGAGTTAAGTGTCTAACCCAGGGTGAGTGTTCACTGTGTGCAAACAAGTACAATGTAATACAAGTTAGAGGACCTGGACTTGTATTTTGGTTTTGCCACTCTGCATCCTTGAGAAATACGTTTCATTCTTTAGTCCTCATTTACCTCATCTGCAAAATAAGATGGTATAACTAGATTAGAAGTTCCCAAACTTTATTTATTTATCTTTAAAGATAAAGGGAAAGAAAGAGAGAGAAAGAATCAATTTTTCATCTGCTTTTTGTTCCTCCAACACTTAGTGGTGTATGTGATGCTGGGGTTTGAACCCAGGTCTTTGTACATGCCAGGCAAGCACTTTAATCACTGAACCACCACTCCAGTCTTCCAAACTTTATTTTAAGAAGCTGTAATATTCTATAAAAAAGTTCCTCTAAAAGTAGTACTCAAGTTTCTCTTTTAAAATATATTTTAGAAACCATAAATCAGTATATGAATGGAAATGAGTTGTACATACATATTTTACCAGATTAATGGAACTGAATTATAAGTGACTATTCTACCTGGAACTTCTAAAATTGATTTATCTAGTGTTCATTTCAATTAGTGGGGGCTCCCATCAGGTTGCATTTGAAATAAAATATTCCACTGATGAATATTTTGCAAGTCATAGAGCTAATCAGCCAGTCTATGAGTCTAAATAATTGATTTTACTAAATTCAAGTGAATAAAAACAAATACAGGCATTCCTTGGCAATTTCTTGAGGTGCAAGATGTTTTGACCTTCTAGAAGGCACTGGAAAGTCAGCATCTTCAGCATCTCTCCCAGATGTAAAACAAATGCTTCTTCAGATCATTTTGGATGGTTGTTGAGCTATTTAGTCTGATAGAATACACGTGACACGACAGTTGGTGCAGCAACACCTTCACGATTAGAAATCTGAGATAAATATGGATTGCTAATGCTTTCTCCTATAATATTAAGGAATAAAAATTTTCTGATCACAGTCATTGCTGTTCTTAGGGAAACTGAAGACTGAGTTTGGAAGCAGGATTTATTTTAAAGAATGAACTGGTCTAAGATATCTGGATAAGAGGGATTGTTGTCATTTTCTATACACAAACGAAGGACAAAGAATAAATATCAGGGTAAACTATTATAGCAAGGTTTACATGTACCCAGCCAGTTGCTTAACTAGTTCAAAAGAAAAAGAAATTTTCATTGTTTTTTAGTGAAAATTCTTTAAGAATGAAGTTAGTTTTTCTCATAGGGACTATTTTCATAAATCAATCTGGGGTTGAGTCCCTATGGAAAACATATTTCATTTATGAACTTTTTTTAACGTCTTTTTGTTTGAAGACAAATGTGATTGATTTTACAAGACCGATGGTATGATCAGATTAGTTTATTGAATTAGCCTTTTAGGATCACTATGATTTATTTGCTTTCTGTATAGAGTGTTTATTTATTTTATTTTGCTTATCCTTGTACAACTTTGGAAGATTGAAGAAAGCATGTGAGTATACAAGTCAACATATAATTAGGACCTTGCGTGAGACTCATATGAATTATATGAAAAAGACATCACTGATTCTTGCATTTAACAGGGCACACCATAGCTCTTTTAAAGTAGTAGAGACTTGGAAAAAAGATGGATTGTGTCATGTACTGACCTATATTCAATAAAGTAAAAGGTACAAGGTATATGAGTCTTCCAATTTAAAAGTAATATACCTCTTCCCTTCCACATAGGTAAACATTTAAGCCACCAAAATCCTCCACTGGCCTAAAAGATAATAGTTCTCTTAAAAATTATGATTCAAAGGTCAGGAAAACTGAATTGAGCTTCCATCAGAAACTCATTAGATTACCCTAGTTGTAGCAAATATTACGAAGGGCTTGTCCATACTGTGTTTAGAAGGAAAGATTTACATTTTTACTCTATTTTATTTCTCTTGGAAGAAAGCTCCCTTCCAAAGTTTAAGTTTGGCTTTTTTAAGGAATTGTGGATGCGTCACAAGCAATATGTGGACTACAGGCAGTGAGCTTTAAGCCTCAAAGAGGTGGAAACCTAGTCTGCCTTGTTCCCTGCTGTGTTTTCTCTGCCTTGCACAGACCCAACCCTTCCCAGAGAGGTAAAAATTTCCAGAATGGCACCATATAAACTGAATGAAGTGTTTATTTCTGGGCTTTTCTCTTTAATATTTTCTTATTGCATCTGACCACTGGCAAGGGAAACCATGACAAGTTAAACCTAGTGAGTGGGACAGGAGGAACTGCTGCACCAGCTCCATGACTATAGGCTGGTGGTTTAGCTTTTTGAGTTTAGGGTCCTCACCTGTAAAATGAAGATAATACTGTTCATATCAGAAGGTTGCAACCCTAGTAAAGATGTTAGCAAGTGCCTGGTAGCAAATGCTCAACAAATGGTGACCTCTGACCATTCTCAGGGATGCACAGAAGGTTTTCTAAGTAATGGAGTTATCTTCATTTTTCAAGTTTTCTGATTTCCTGGTACATTTTATTTAATAAAATAATAAAATTAACTAAGTCAAACCAAGAGAATTCTCTCATTTTCAAAACTGATGGAGTTTTTATAATATGATAATAATGTGGTGTTAAATGCCAGGTACTTTTAATTTTATAAACTTTCCAACTTTCCTGAGATGTGAGGATCATTTGATACAGTTACACATTGAAACCAATGAATATTTCCAAAGACATATTGAATAAACTATGGTCACATATGTAAACAAACCCACATAATGCACTCATGGTGAAAGTTTCAGATTTAACACAAATATGTGATTTAAAGATTGCAAAACAGTGGATTAATGCTAGGTACTCTCTGCTTCTGGGAAAACAGAAAGTTCTGGAAGAGTGGAAAAATTGGAGGACAGCCATTTTTGGGGTGAAACAAGAAAGAAGAAGAAATTGTTCTGCAAAAATCTGTACAGGATAGTGAGTGTCTTTCTCTCTGGTTTCCTCCACATTAAACCATGCCAGGTGGTTTCCTCTAGGAGACATCCAGCAATAATGGAAAAACAGAATCAGAAACTGCAACTTGAGCTACAAGGAGAGGGGCATGGCTAAAAGTTATAAACACTATTATTCTAATAAGTAACCTACCTGAGGTGACTACCCATCTCAATTTTGCAGGGCCTTCCTGGGTCTAACATTGCAACTCCTACATCTCTAGAAACCCAAATCCCTCATTGCTGGGCAAATCAGGACAGTTGGTCATTGCCCTCCACCTGTTTCTGCCTAGACTTCTTTCAGCATGACCACAGAATATAAGGCTGTCTCACCCCATCAGTGTTTGCTCTTGGACTGATATCCTCAAACACATGGATGGGTAAGTACAGGGGTGTGTGTGTGTGTGTGTGTGTGTGTATACACATACATATATATTTATGCAAATTTTGAGAGTGTGATGGAAGAGATTCACTTGGAATTGTGGAAAAGCAAATGCTTGCAGATTCAAAACGTAGGTAGAACCGTGATTGAACTATGGCCCTTTCTCCACTGAGAGGAAGCATAGTTCAGAAGCACTGGAGAACTAAAAATGGATACTTTTGTATATGTGCAGGTACACCTGACACTTTTGCCTATAATGATGCTTTACATCATTGACAAACAATAAATATACCTTTGTACTAATGTGATATGAAGTACGCTGCAGTAAAAGCCTTATAGTATGAGATTCTAATCCTGAGCTTCTGACTGAGCACGTTCCTTATTGCCACTGAAATGCTTTAATGGCAAAGTCTTTTGTCTTCTTGGATGAAGTCTGTGTACAGTTATTTGGCAAAGAGGGTAGGGTTAGCTTGGAGATGGACCTTTGATCAAGAAAAATCTGAAGAAATTGTAGAGACTTGTGAATAAACAAGGCTGTTCTCAGACACGGAGCAGAGATGATGAATTGGATTTCAGACCTGCACAAGAAACTGACACCATCTTGTGGAGTTGGCAAGGTGGCTGATGGCCCTGATGTTAGTAAAGTGGACCCAATTTCAGTTTCACACCGTTCTTCTGAAGATCATCTTCATTCTCATAGACTTGCAATTTTATTAGATGTAATACCATTCAAGAATGTTAATGGACCCATTACTAGAACTACATTTTGAAGATATCTTTTAACATGTAGCACTGGGTTGATAAAATTTGATTAGAAGGTAGCCAAGAAATATTCAATCAATTATGTCTGAATTGTGGTAAGTATACAGCTCTAAATTACACATAATGTGTAGCAATAATTTCCATTAAACTTGTTACAAATATACAATATTAATGATATTGTTGGAAGGCTACCCACTTTCGTAGGGTGGGACTTTATTGAAGAACATACAAGTCTATAGATGCCATCATGCTCTTTAGTAGTGCTGTCTTTCAGGATAAGGATTTATTCAAGATGACAGGGCTCTGACTTTTCTGACTCAAATGTCAGCTGTGTAAAACTCCTTTTTGGAGAGAAAATGTTAGCTACCATGCAACATTCATTTTGCACTTTCCAAAATACTGGGAAATCTGTGCAACATACAAGAAGCACAGGAAGTAACAGGAGGCAAATTTTGCAAAGCAAAAGACCACACATGAAATAGGCCATGAGATAATCATTTACTTGTTTGTTTATTCATTTTAAAAGTATATGTAAGTATCTTTTCAATGCTTGCTGCAGTATAAGACACTAGGAAGATCCATACGTACTTTTCCCCCCTAAACAGCTTTTGTTTTAGTAGAAGAGGTAGAATATTTTTAAAGATAAATGATCAAAAATGAATAATTATGAGATTCTCCCTAATCAGAGATTAGGGATGCATTTTTCTTTCCCAACCTCCCTCACTTCCACTTTTCTTTCATTCCTGTATTTTTTTCCTTTCTTTTTTAGCCTATCAGAGTTTCATGGAAAGATTACTAGAAAGAGCTTCAGTTTTCTGATGGTGAAATAATGTTTATTTATGTTAAAACATTCACAGTAAAAATGATGCACAGTGAAAATAAGTCTTGAGTTTATTTCCCTAGAAGCACCCCAATTTGCCAGTTTCTTGTGTATCAGTTCAGGTATTCAATACATGGGCAAATATTTGGACACATTCCCTCTTTTTCTTTTTACATAAATGGAAACATCATATATACTTTGTTTTATCCTTGTCTTTTTTAGAACTTAATATATTTAAAGCCTTTAAGTATATTTAATTAATCTAATTTTAGTACATGGAAATTATCTTTTGCCATATGTGCTGTAAATATTTTCCTGGTTTATCATCTGTCTTTCGACTTTGTTTTAGGTATTTTTACCATGAAGAATTTAAAATACTTTTTAGTTGGCCAGATTTATCAACTTTTAATGACTTGCTTTCTGGCCTGTTTTTGCAAAACTTTCTCAAGTTGGAGATGGAAAATAATTCCACCCATGTGCTCTTCAAATGCTTTTATGGTTTTAATTTTTCAGCTAGGTCTTTTTTCTGTGCAGAATTAATTTTGGTGTAAGTCTTTAACAGCTAGCCACTGAACCCAATATCAATTTTTTTTTTTTAAAGAGAAGGACAGTGTGTGGGGGGGCGGGAACAGAGAGAATCAATTTTTACTGAGTTTTTCACATGGCTTATCATTGCTCTAACACTTAATTGTGTACGTGGTTCTGGGGTTTGAACCTGTGTACTTGCACTTGCCAGGCAAGTGCCATAACCCCTGAACCACAGCTCCAGCCCCTAATATCAATTTTGAAAGAATTGATCTCTATTTCCCCTACTGATATGAAATGTTAAGAATGATAATTTTGGAAATTTTAAAACAGGAAAGAATGAGGTGAGACAAAGAGACAGGTATGTCTCCAACCAGCCCTCTGACTCTTCAACTTTTGTCCGCTGTTCTTGCTAATCCTTTTTAGAGAGGGTACCTCTGAAAACAGGCCACCACTGTCTCCACCCCAGCACTACTTAGCTCACTGTGTATCAGACATCATGTAAGTGCCTCAGAACCATTTCCGTCCTCAGTCCTCACATCACTCATGTAATGTCCACAACTTAAGGTGAGGAGCCTGAGGGAATGAGAGGCAAACTTTCCCAAGACCATACATCTAGTAGATTTTATACCAGGAGCGTGTGCTAACCCAGCAGTTGGACACCAGATCCTGTGCTCTTACTCCCCGGATAATACCGCATCTTTACAGCTTGACTTCAATTAAAAAACAACAACAACAACAACAACAACAAAAGAAAACACCCCAGCTTTTCCCTGAAAACATTTGTTTCCATTATGTCCTGGGATGGTTGCTTATTTTTCAAAATGGTAGATAAAGAAAGATGGAATTTGAAACTGGAGGCTGAGAGATGACTTTGGATACCGTTTCAGAAGTTCTGTGAGCAATGTGAAATGTCTAAACTAGACTGGAGTAATTGGAATGGAGAGGAGAGCACATGTGTCTGAAATATGTAGGGGATAAAGTAGGCCAGATTTAATGGTTGAATGAGTGTAAAAGACAGAGTGAAAATTCAAGGATGAGCCATATTTTTAGTTTGATTGGCTGACAAAGTATATGATATTGACATCAATTGAGAGAGAATTTGGAGGGATAAATTGCATTTCAAGGAGAAAAGAACAAGGGAAGTTTAGTTTTGTTTTTTTTCTTTTTTTCTTTTTTTACTGATAATAGTAAGCAGCTGTATTATAGATTGTTTCATATAACTTCTGAAACGTAGAGATTTGGCCTGGAGAATTAAGTTTGGGAAATTGTTAGTGCATAGTATAAGTTGAAAGTTTGGAAGTGAGTAAGTTCTTCTGGAGAGAATGTAAGAAGAGTTGAAAGACAAAGACAGAGCTTTGGAGAAGATCATCACTCAAAAATATAGGTGGTTGACTTTGATAGAAAAAATAGAAGAAACTGATGAGTCTGGTGTCAATAAAAGTGAAGCGATGAATAGAATCCAAGGCAAACAAATTCAGTGATATCAATAGGAAAAAATCCTTTACATTGCAATTGTTAGATAAATGGTGATTTTAATAAGAATAATTTCAGCAGATCGAAGTGGCATACAGATTGCAGTGAGAAAACTCTAAATAAGAGGTGGTGTTGAAGACATATTACAGAGGTCTTTTTTATAAAGTCTAGAAGAGAAACAATTGAATGGTAACTGAAGGAGAATGTGAGATCTGGAGATTTTCTTAGAATAGGAAGACTGGAGAATTTCTATTGGCTGAAAGGAAAGAACCCCACATAGAGATAAATGAAAGAGTCAATCTGTTCTCAAAGACACAAAAGAAAGGGCTCCAAGACCCAGGTGGCACGGGGAGGATGGCTTCATCTTTTAAGACCAAAGGAAAACATATATTGATGGATACAGGTGGACAAATTTGTATAGAGTGGAATTAGCAAAATTAGAAAGATTTGAGGAATTTGCCCTTAATGGCCTTGATTACTATAATGAAATAGATAAATTCTTATACTAAGAATGAAGAAGCTGGCCTGGTGTCATATGCTTGAGAAAAGTAGTAAAAATTTGTTAATGCTTGAGAAGAGCCCTAATTAAAAATGCTGGAATAGTATGTTTCTACAGAAGTTTCTGTAAAATCATTTATTGGCAGTTCTAAGTGCCTCGTTGACCACAGAGACTCTGATTTTTTTGTGAAGCTAATTTATATTGTTGTCTTTTCTTTGGGTAGAAGGAAAAAATAGTTTGGTAATAGTGTATGTTGTTTGAAAAGCTAAAGAAATAAGGAAATTTAGCATATTGGCAAGAAAATAATTGATTATAAATATTTTAGCTAAAGTTACATAAAGAAAAAGATGACCAATAAGGCTAAACTAAAAGAAAATAAAAATACCAAGGAATTTGATGTCTCCATGAGGGGCAAAACTGATGTAGGAGTTTTGCCTGTGGATAGAGGTGTAATCAAGTGTTGGGGAGAATATTTAACATGAATTGTTTGATGCAATAAGCTCTTCAGTGAAGTAAATAACATGACTATCAATATGGATAGATAGATATATTTTAACAAACATAGGTAAGCTTACGCTTTCCGTCAATATGGAGTGTTTAATTACTCCTACAATATTCTCTCTCCCAAATAAGGCAAGAGTTTGACTATGTTTTTACTTCTTTCTTGTAGTTTGCCATCAGATTGTTGTTGTTGTTTTTTGTTTTATTGTGATACTGTTTCTTACATATCTTCAGTATGATGGTTTTAAAACATATGAGTCTAATTTATCTCCCTTGAATTTGATCTGCTCTTGTTGAATTGCTTCTTATGAATGTCTTCTTCCATTTTGTATTTCTATAACCGAATACCACAGACTGGGTGATTCATATTGAACAGAATTTTTTTGGGGGGGTCACGTTTCTGGAAGTTGGTAAGTTGGGAGCATGGCACTAGAGTCTGGGGTGAGACTTTTGCGGCATCATTTCCTGGTGGAAGGTAGAAAGGCGAGAATAATAGAGCAAACTTATAGCCTCAGACCCTTTTATAATTGGAATCAATCTATTCACGAGAGTGGAGCCAACATGAGGCATACGCCCCCTGTGAGCTCCCCATCTCCAAACTGTTGTATTAGGGATTAAGTACACAACACATTTGGGGATACATTCCAACCATAGCAGTGGTGGAAGGTGTGCTACAGGATTTCTGAACCCGGTCATGAATGGAGATAGAGTGTACCTGGTTTTCTTTCTTGGGATAGTTGCTCTTAGAACATAACTGCCATGTTATAAGGGAACACACACAGAGACACTACACGAGGTGATCCAGTTCATAGCTACAACTGAAATTCAGATTTTTAGCCAGCATCAACTCCCAAATATGAGTGAGGAAGACACTGAGATGATTCTCCAGCCATCCCTTGATTGTGATCATATTAGACACTGTGAGAGCCATCTGGGTGAGCTGAGTCAAATTTGTAACTGTCACAGATAATAATAATAATAAGTGATTGTTGATATCTTATACCACCACATTTGCAAAGGTTTGTTTTGGAACTACAATCAGAACACTCAACAGCTCAGCTTCCCAGAATAGTTATAATAATTATTTAGATGTAACCATATTTTATTTATTTTGTTTTTCATCCGTTCCATGTAATTCTTTTCTTTGTGATATTTTCTTTTCCTCGTGTTACAAGTACTAAAGTTTTTTCTCACAAAATGAACTGTGTCTTCACATCTCTAAAACATACTTGAATGACCTTTTTTAAAATCCTAAACTTGAAATTATTCTCTCTTCTTTTTCTAGCATACAGTCTTGCACATGAAAGTTCCAATGTCAGTTTCAATCTTATTCTAGAATAGTTGGCATATTTCCTATATTTATCTTAAGCCTTAATATTTGGAAATTTGATCAGACACATACCAGGTATAGATATTACCTCTGTTTGGTATTCCCTTCTTCCAGAGTTTTTCATGGTTAATAGATTTTATAGACAATTTCAGCTTCTCAAAAAACTTCTCTGACATCCTAGTATAAAGAACTCATTATCACATTACTCATAGTACTTTCTTCAGAACAATATTGGTGTTTTTCTTCATTGTCATTTATTTATTTGTTAATTGATTTTTTAAATTCTTCTCTTTAGAGTTTAAGATACATGGAGAAAAAAATCTAGTCTCTCTTCTTTATACCTATATCCAAATATCTAAAGCAATGCTGGGCATATGAGAAATACTGAAGACATATTTGAAGCAGAATGAGAGTGTTTTAGTCAGCTTTTTCTCTGCTGTGACTAAAAGAACTGACAAGAAAACTTTTAGGAGGAAAAGTTCTTCGGTAGTTTCAGAGGTCTTAATCCACAGATGGTCGGCTCCATTTCTTGGGGCTCAAGGTGAGTCTGAGCATCATGGTGAAGAGTGTGGCAGAGGGAAGCAGCTGAAGGCCTCACATCAGAAAGCAGAGAGAGAGAGAGAGAGAGAGAGAGAGAGAGACTGCTCTCCCCAGGTACCCCATAGGCAGGACTCCAATAACCCACCTCCTGCAGACACACCCGACCAGCCTATAGCTACCTCAGCTCAGCCTGTCAGAAGATAACTCACTGATCGGGTTGGGGCTCTCGTAACCCGGCCACTTCATCTCTCAGCTTTCCATTGTCTCACACTTGAGCTTTTGGGGGACGCCTTTCATCTAAACCATAAGAAATAGGTTGAATATATTTCCTTGCATTTCATTTTACTACGAGATACCCAATAGGCTTTTCATTTTGACAAATGAAAAGACAAATCTTTTTGAGGTTATCCTTTTTGAAACACTGTCTTTTGATTGCTCCCCTTCCTCATTCCACATCTCTCCTCATACATGAATATGAGGTATAGAGGAACTCAAAGGCATTCTTCTCTATATTGCCCAAACAACTTTTTTGTATTTTTATTTATTTTACTTTGATATAGATATAGACATATTTTCTTTACCAATATTTTTTCACTTATTCAGCCCTTTTCTTATTCAACGTTGACAAGATGTGTATCACTGGGGGTTTAACCCGGGGGTGCCTATTCTTCATTTGGAGACAGGGCCTTGCTGAGGCTGGCTTTGCACTTGGGATCCTCTGCCTTAGATTCCCCGCTCACTGGGATTACAGGCATGCACCACTGTGCCCAGCTACTGGTATTTTTTTTTATTTCATCTTGTTTTGTGGGGGGGATTAGTTTTTTTATTTTGAAATTCTTTAAATTTACTTATGAGAATTTAAGTTCTGTTCTCCATACAACTGTTTCCTTAGGTTGTTTATTGTTAGCTTCTTCTTTCATGTTCTGTGTTTTTATGAATGTGTGGTGGTTTTTTCTGAGAAGAAATAGTTGAGGAATGAGTTGGAATGCTTATCTGAGTTGTTTCTTTTGAAGTCACACAGCTTCATCTCCAAGTCTCTCTCACACGAGGGGATCCTTGGCGCAGTCTTGCTCCATGTATTTGGGGCTTCTGTGGATTCTGCACTAAAGGACTGCTTGTTTTGCTTGTGTTGTGACCTCTCTCTGTTTAGTACATACTACTCTATCTTTTTTCCTTCATATAACTCAAATTACTTTTGTCTTATCTATTGGCACCTTATTATCTATATCAATAGATATCAATATATATAGATAGATATTTAGATTGAAATGACCATTAAAGTTTAAACACTTAAAATTCCATTTTTAGTCCACATTGATAATTCATTAACCTCTATAATTTTCCCCCTATAGAAAACAAGGGTTTGAGACTGCTTTTTCATTTCCCTGCTCTGCCTTCTTTTAAGCACCTTTTTTTTTGGTCATTTCTTTGGGGTATTGGGAGGGAGCAGAAGTAAAGCAATGTGTCCAACTATCTTTATCTAGACATGATTTTAAGACATGCACTTACAATCTCAATTTACAGGGTCTACCTCTGTCCTAAATTTCACTTGGTTTGATTTCTATTCCCAGTCATTAGGAGAGACTGCTGTCCCATTGTCCCTATTGACTGATTAAAACCCAAACTTGGGTGTGAATTTCTCTTTTCCAATTGGTGTTTAATATAACTGGCCCTCTCCTACTTGAAGATTCTTTTCTCTAGGATTTTGCAGCACTATTTTGTTTTGATTTTTTTAAGTTCCTAGCCACTCTATTTTATTGACTCCTCCTGCCCATTATTTAATTCTTCCTTGCTATGATGGAACAAGTCCAAACTCCTCTACTGATGAGTCATTGAAACTAGTCTCTGTTTACACTGCCTGCCCTGTTATAGTCCCCTAACCCTGCCATGTTTATTCCAGATCTGAGCATTGGTTTATAGCATGTATCCTACATGGAATCTTTCCACTTTGATTATATTTCCTAATCTACCCCTCTTCAGAAAGGAGCCCAATTCCCTGTTCCCTATGAATCATTCCCTGAAAAATCCCAAAGCAGTTTCTTCTATAATGCCTTTTAGCTTCTCTGAGTAGTCATTTTCTTTTACCATGAATGTCCATATATCATTAATTACCTCTAAAACTATATTCCATTTCCTTGGTTAATTTTTTTGTCTTGCCTTTTATAATTTGTCTTCCTTCCATATATAATCCAACAAAATGAACATAGATATCACTAACCTTTCCATTGAATTAATAATCAAGAAGCCAATTCTTTCTTGGCTAGGACAAAAGAGGATAAATTCAGTTGTTAAGGATTAGGACAACAGCAGGTAAAGTATCCCATCATTTTAATAATGTCATATAATGGAAAGTACGCTAGCCTGCTTAACAGAGATTGAACAGCATCAGGGCTGGGGTTTTGTATGCATGTTTGTTTTGTCTTTTGCTTTTTACCTCTCATGCTACTGTGGAGTATTGGAGCATCAAAAAAATTTTTAAAACCCTGTGCTTATCTAGCCCAGCTGGTCTCTAAGAGAAATGCCTCTGACCTACAACTTAATGAGGATTTCATAGCTTCATAAAATTGTATAGAGAAAGAAAACACCTGTTAGCTCAGCTATCTTGGATAAAAATGTTTCTACGCCTGCTCTCCGGGAGATAAGTTGCTATGAGAACCCATTGATTCTGAGGATGATGTTTAAAAGAATCATGATTTTCAAAAGCAATCTCAAAAAAATAAAATTTCACTTTGGGCTAGGGAAGTAGCTCAGCAGTAGAGCCAGCGCTTTGTGTGCCTAAGGTCCTGGTTTGATCCCTAGTACCACCAAACAAACAAACAGCAAAAATTTCTGGCTTCTAGGTTTACAAAAGAAAGAATTCTTTGTAAAGTAGCTTTCTGATTTATCTATCTTTCTAATGTGTATGTTGCTGGAA
This sequence comes from Aplodontia rufa, assembly GCA_004027875.1. Lineage (NCBI taxonomy): Eukaryota > Metazoa > Chordata > Mammalia > Rodentia > Aplodontiidae > Aplodontia > Aplodontia rufa. The sequence goes on from PVKS010017823.1 coordinate 17,147, forward strand.
TTTAAAAAGATTTAAATGTGTGCACATAATCTGGTTAAATATTAGATGAGGGAAAATTCATGTGATTTATAGAAAATAGCTTCATAAACAATAAAAATGAGTTGTCATACAATGAAACTCCACAGTGATTCAAGATTTCTAAGAGTCTACGGTCCATGTGTCAGAAAAGACTGATTGGAAGTATGTTTTAGAATCTGGACACACACGACTAAATTGCTCCTGGACTTTATGCAACACAGTGAGAGTTTTATGAAGCGATTTCCCTACAAGCAATCATTTCCCAGTAGCGGTTTTTGCTTAATACTTTTTTTCTCATTCATTCTATATGCAGACTTTAAAAAAAATAGTTTTCGATGAAAGAATATCTCTGTCAGAGTTTGCATAATGACATTTGTTCTTGTTCATATTTGTGAATTTCAACTAAATATTCATTGCCAAGAGCAAAAGATTGATAGAGGTTACTGTAAATCCTGTGAAGATGTGTTTTCTTTCTACAATGTAGCAGTATTCATGAGCAGGCTGACGTTTCCGAGAGACATGCAATTATTTATTGCTACCTCAGTTTTATAGAATGAGATGAGTATGAGCCCTGAAATGGATCTTTCTGAAGATCAGTTAACAATATTACTATCAAAACTACTCTTTATATTGTTTTTAGGAAATAAAGTATTTGATATCTACTTTAGTTATCTGCAAAACAGATTTCGAGCACCAAAATTAACTTCAGTAATTTTTTCTAGAATTTTCATATGATGAAATTTTTCTTAGCTTTCATTCAGCAAAAAACACTGAACAAAATTTATTGATTTTTTTCACCATCCACCACCATCAGTGTAAATAACAGTTTGTGTAATTTTAGTGTTCATCATCTACAGAGGGTGGGCAAAGTGTGCCTTGGGGCTAAATCTAGCCTGCTGACTGCTTTTGTAAATAAAGTTTTATTGGAACACAGCCAAGTCCATTCATTTACATTTGTCTATGGCTGCTTGCACTCAATCTCAGAAAAGTTGAATAGTTGTAATATAGATTGAATGTATATCTTCCTGAATTCCAAAATATTTCTATCTGGACCTTGATTTAAAAAATGTGCAAGACCTGACCCAAAACATAGTTCTTTTAGCATTCCTAAGAGATTGGATGGTTTCTAGAAGTCATTTTTATGATATCCTTTCTTAGAGGCCCATTTATAACAACACCCTCAAAATGCTTCTAAATACCTCTTATTGACTACCTAAATATTTACCTTCTAAAACCTGTTTAAATGTTTTGTGTTTCTCTCCTTTTCCATTGTCAGTATTCCAGTGCATCTACCATCACCTTCAGCTTCATTATGGTTAGAATCTTCTCACTGATTTTACCGTGGTCAATCTTGTCCCATGTAGATCTGAATTCACACAGTAGCTAGAGTGATGTTTTTAAAATAAAGGTTTCCTTCTCTCCCTTCCATATGGAAAACTCTTCAATAGCTTCCCCATGTTTGTTAAAATACAAACAAAATCTGCCACACCCTGCATTGATCAGGCCCAGAATCTGCTGCATAATCTACTGCTGCTCTGGTCTTCCTCTGCTCATTTCATCTTTGAAACTCCTTATAACAGGTCTTCTTCACTTTCCTTGGGTTCTTCCTACCTCGGGACCTTTACACAAGCTACATTTTTGGTATGACACATGTTTGGGATTTCTATCTGCGTCCTTATGCCCCAAAACATTAGCAACTTTCCATACATCCCTCAAATCTCAGATCAAGCTCTTTCCGGAGGAAGTCTTTTTAAAAGCTATTTTTAAATTTCCATAAACCCCATAATTTGCCTTCCTACTTTCTATTACATTATGAAAACATTTGGCATCAATATTTATATCAGAATATGACTTTTGTCCTAGTCTCTAAACTTCAGAAGAGTGAGGACCGACCGTGTCTCTTTTACTTCTTGTTTTATTTCCAGCGCCCGGCAGATAGTGGGGATCCATTGAGCAACTGGAGACTGCATTTGGATTTAAGGAGCACCCTCTGCAGTTGTCTCAGTGACTTGTCCCTCACAGGCCAAATATTTAGATTTGCCTGACTCCTGCACATAAGTTGTGTCTTCTTTCTTGCCAAGACCTGTGGAAACTAATATTTAGATTTAATACCTTTGTATCTAAAGGAAGAATAAAGAGAGAGAGAGAGTTAGTGATCATGAGAGGCACTTTGGTGAGTAAAATCTAAAACATTAGCAGAGTTATCTGTGACTTCTTCGGAAGTTACAGAACACTTTTACTTCCAGGGCCTCCGGTGGTTTCTCTGGTGAGCTCAGTGCTTTGGAGGAGTGGGGTCCAGGTTGTCACGCGCTGCTTCAGCATAATGTCATGCCTCCCCTTTTGCTCATCTAATCCAGAAGGAAATTAGAGCTTTCTCCTGTCATTTCACACTATCTCTGAAAGAGAGAAGCTCCAGAGTCTATGTCCAAAGACTCTCATTTCTGAGTTGTATCAATCTGGATGGTTTTATCTGTGTGCCTGTAGAGCTGGCGATGCCGCCAAAACACTTTCATTCCTTGAGAATTAGAAGGACAAGAACCCAGGTTTTCTGTCATGTTCCCATCCTTCTGTGAAAATGTAAAAATTAGAATAATAAAGCTTAGAAGAAATTGGGAGCGATCATTTAATTTTCTACATTGAAGCATTTAAACTTAAACCAATGGTAAACATATGTAGGAACTTGTCACACTGAGACCAAAGGGAAACTGCTCTAGAAAAATAAAATACTTACCCAAAAGTCATACTGTTATCTTTGCATTTTATTCACATTTACCTTATTTTCAGATATATATCACAGTCAGGAATCGTTTAGCAACAATTTTTAAGCAAATATCCATTCCACCTATAAAAATAACCTGAACTATCTATCTGAAATGGAATGTAGTCTGTCTCATTTGCAAACTTCTTACAACTCTATACAACTCTGTCCCTTAATAATCCATTTTGGAGAATACCACCCCCTAAGGCTACAGTGTTCTTCCTTCGTCCAAAATCCTCTCTCTAGTTATAATTTAATACCATCTTTCTACCCTCAGCAGGGAGGAGAGCAGCTGGCAACATCCTATTCCTAATAACCCTTCACATAATTACAGATGGTCACTTCCCAACCTTTAGTTTTCCTTGTCTGTGCAAAATTGACTCCACGTTGTTTTAAACCTCTCCCCACAGGGCATTTGCTCTTTGATAGTTTTATAGGTTACACTCGTCTCATATGGATATTCTTACTAATATTTTATTTTTGTTGGTGTTTCCTTTTGCTCTCTATATAATCTTATGGAAAACAAGCCTCAAGCACACTGGAAAGATGAACACTGGAATTTTCAAGTGGCAGGCATTGTACAGAAGACCGCCTTAGGATTTAAGTGAACATAATGTAATCCCAACAACTTGGGGGGCTGAGACAGAGGATCGAAAGTTCAAAACAAGCCTCTGCAACTTAGCAAGGTCATAAGCTACTTAGCAAGACCCTATCTCAAAATAAAATATAAAAATGGCTGGGGATGTAGCTCAGTGGCAAAGTGCCCCTGGGTTCAAACCATGGTACAAAAATAAATAAATAAATAAATAAAATAAAATAAAAAGTCAATCTAATGGCATGTCATTGGAGACCACAGGGGAACCAAAGAGAATTTGGCCTTGCTTTGACAAGCAGTACTGGTTGAAGATCTAAATCACTGCAACGTTTATGTAGCACTAGTAAGTGAAGTGAGAATTCAGAGAAAGCAATTGTGGCCCATTCTTTCAAGGGCTCTGGCAAGCAAAGAAATACAGACCTTGAGAGAGGCAGAGAAACGCAGAGAAGGAAAATCATTTAGGGTTACAGAGGCTGGAGCAAAGTCTGTGGGAAAAGGACGGGTAGAAAACAAGAAATAAAGGAGAGAAACCGAGTAACTGATGAAAAGAAACGAGATACTAGGGAGTGTGGTGAGGAACGCAGTGGAGTTGAATCGGCCGAAGCTGCTTTGCAGTGAGCAAAATTCTACCATGCTGCTACGACAGTGTAATGCTATTTCTTTCCTTCATCCCTTCCTTCTTTTCTTCTTCTCTTCTTTCTTTCATTTTCTTTTCTGTCAAAATATGATTCCACGATAGGATGCAATTAAACTAAAAAGTTTTTGCACAGCTAAAGATCTAGTCAAGAGCATCAAGAGAGAACTTATAGAATGGGAGAAAATTTTTGCCTGCTACACCTCGGACAGAGGGCTAATATCCAGAATTTACAGGGAACTAAAGAAACTAAAGTCCAAACTTGCAAATAATCCAATCGATAAATGGGCCAAAGAACTCAAAAGGAACTTCTCTCCAGTGGAAGTCCAGAAAGCCCACAAATATATGAGAAAATGCTCTACATCATTAGTTATAAGGGAAATGCAAATCAAAACTTCAATGAGATACCATCTCACTCCTGTTAGAGTGGCAAAAATGAAGAATACAAACAACGACAGATGCTGGAGGGGCTGTGGAAAAAGAGGAACACTACTACACTGCTGGTGGGACTGCAAACTGGTTCAGCCACTATGGAAAGCTGTATGGAGAATCCTCAAAAAATTAAGGATGGACCCAGCTATCCCACTCCTGGGAATTTTCCTAAAAGACTTAGAATCGGCATATTATAGCAATGTGGCTTCATCAATGTTTTTAGCAGCTCAATTTACTATAGCTAGATTATGGAGCCAACCCAGATGCCCCTCACTTGACGAGTGGATACAAAAGCTTTGGTACATATATACTATGGAATACTACTCGGCCATTAGAGAGGATGATATTATGTCTTTTGAAATCAAATGGATGGAGATGGATAGAATTATGCTTAGTGAAGTCTCCCAATCTCAGAGACTCAAGGGCCGAATGGTTTCTCTCATCTGTGGATGCGAGCATATTTGGGGAAGCAGTAGGGCTGACGGCTAACCTAGCAAAACTGCAAATTGAATGACTTGCAGAGCATTAGGGGATGGCTCTCTAGGATACTTGGAGGTGTAGGGAGGGAGATGGGAAGGGGGAGGGTATATGAAGAACTCATAGGAGTCTGGAGATTGGGAAGATGGGGGAACCATCCCAGAAGCCGATGTCATTCCTCCACGAGCTACCCATTTAACGCATGAGTTCTTCTGGGGGAAACTGCAGTAGGTAAAATCCAAGGTGGTTATCCATGATCTGGCCTTTCCCCTCGATAACAAAGTTTATATCCATTGATTGATAATGTTTTGATAATGTTCCCTCAACTGTATTTCTATATTCTTCTAATAAAAAAAAAAAGAAGGAAAGAAAAATATGATTCCATGGGCTAGAGCGGTTGCTCAGCGGTTATGGCGCTTGCTCGACAAGCCAAGGAGGCAGATTTAAACCCCAGCACCAGGGACGCAACGAAGTGTCAGAGCAACGAAAGCCACATGAAAAACTCAATAAAATTGATTCCTTCTTTCTCCCTCTCTGTCCCTCTCTTTTAAAAAAATGATTTCAATTTATTGAGAGTAGTATATTTAGAAATATTAAGAGACAGGAAGGGCCCAGTTCTGTTTTGGTCTACTTTGAAAGAGCTTGCTTTGTCAGAAGATGTGCCTGCTTTCTTAATTCGTTTCGTGGTTGGTGTTCTCTGTCTTGTTGGTTTTTAATTGGTGCAGTACAATTACACATAATAGTAAGATTCATGATGCCGTATTTGCACTTGCACACAACATAATCTGCTCAATCTCCTTCCCTTGCACCCCCCATCTCCCTCCCCCAATCCACTTGCTCGACTCTACTGATCTCCTTATTTTAATCTCTGATTTTATAAGCAGTTAATTTAGATTGCTGATTTCTTGGGAATCTTTTGGGGAAAAAAATAGAGCTCCTCAAATATTGTTTGGCTTCAAGTAATTATTTACTACATGTTTATGAAAATGTCTCTTAGATCATAACTGGACTAAATAACACAGACTCCCTTTCCTTCTTTAATCTTATGGCTAGCTTAAGCTTTAAACTCCTTTTTTGTTTATGGATGAGTCTTTTAAATGTTACATATTGACATCATTGTATTATTTTAATTGCATTATCACTCAGTTTTTAAAATGTAAATGGTGGGGCTGGAGCGGTGGCTCAGCAATTACAGCACTTGCCTGGCATGCATGAGGACACAAGTTCAAACCCCAGCACCACGTACACAACATACACAACGAACAAGGTACAACACGTACACAACAAAATGCTGGAGCAATGAAAACACACAAAATAAAATTGATTCTCTCTTTCTCGCTCTCTCACTATCTCTCTTAATAAAAAATAAAATGTAAATGACTACAACTTACAATTGTTATTTTCCCTTTCTGAGCATTTATAGTTTTCTTCATGATTTGTCGTTTTATAGCTTTCATTTATTAGCAATTCATGATCTTCTTTTACAAAACAATCAATTGTCCCATAAACCTACCAAAATATTCACACCAACAATCCCACATTCTCCCAATTTTTAGGCATCCCCAAGTGCAACCTACTATGTGAACTATAGCTTTTAGTGGCCTCTTCCCTCAGGGCTTCTCTTTTATGGGTGATATCAAAGCAGAGGAGGCAATTTAGACTAAAAGCAAATCCATTTTCTTAAGCTGGATTTTAATTAGGCAAATGGGATATGTTAATGTTTTTCATCTGAGGTTCAAGAAGAGAACCAAAACACTGAGGAACTTAGCAGGCATACAATCTGATCAGGAATCTTTAACATTTCCAGAAACATGGGATGGCATGCCCTTTAGATTATTAATTTTTTGACAGAAATATTAAAAAAGAAAGAAAATATTCTGAGAGGCCAAATGTTACCCAAGAATATAGTAACATGTGTGCCACAAAGCTGCTAAAAGCTGAAGTACCAGGCTTAACAGCGTTTCTTCGCAGCACAGTTGCTTATCAATGAAGCGTGTATGCAGTCTAATTAACATAATTGGAACTACTATAATTATGCTATCATTTTGTTTACTTTAGCACATTCTGTTGAGGTATATGGGTAGCAATATTTGCTATTGAAATATTGCCCCCTTGCTGCATGCTGGTTGTTTAATCATTCTGTTTATTCTACCTTCCTTTTGGGGCTGCCCTGCTACTCAAAGGTGAGGAAAGTGTTAAGTCCTTGTAGCCAGGAAAGTAGAAGAAGAGGAAAACAATGAAACTAATCAGGAGTGCATGGCCACAAAGCTTCAAGAGTGGGCAGTTTTGCAAAATCACAATGGGAAAATAATATTCCCCAGTTCAAAGCATTCAATCTAATAAAATGATGAAGGAAATTGATTTCAAGCAGAATGCATTCATCATACATGGTTTGCCCTGTTTTCAGCAATTGAAACAAGTTAGATCCTATTTTGGAAAACTGAGAATAAAGTCATTTATGGCTCAATGGGGCTTGTTCTGCGATATCCCTTACTAAAATGGTACCAAAGGATTTTATTTGCTCTGACCTTTTAAGTGAGGCTGCAGTGAGGATGGGAAAACGATACTCAATGTCCCTGCTCCTTGCTCTTGCATTTAGAGGCGCTGAAGAGTCCCCCACCACCACCACCCCTGATGTCTCAGCAGAGCTGGGCAGGAGATAACTTCAGAATCCATCAGGAGCTTGTGTGATGGGTCATTTCCAGCACCTCCAAAGGGAAGCGGCAAGCAAAGAGCCGGATCTTCAGAAGCAGTTCCACGGCACGGAAGAGGTTACACAGGTGTGTCGGGCCTTTGAAGCTTCCCTTTTTTCTCATGTTGTTTCCGAAGAGAAGGTGTGGGCTAAAGCATTCCGGATGGTTCCTACCGGAGGCGTCAAGCCAAGGCAAGCAGATGTTGGCATCACTTTCACAGTCAATGAGTGTAATATCTGGGTTTTCATAACTGCTCTTCTAAAGAGCGTAAACAGAACACAGTATAAAGATCAATAAAACAGGGGGAGACATGCTCAGTGCCCTCTCAGCCCACTGAGTTCTCCAGATGACTCCACACCCTCCTGCCTACATTTCCTGAGCTCCCTGTTAGACACCAAAAGTCCCTGAAAGAGATGCTAATGCATGTGCTCTGCCTAAAAGGTACAACGCATATTCTTCACTGGGGTTGGATACATGGATCTTAATCATCTACCAGATGTTTTTATTTACTAGTTGTTATTTAAAATAGCTTGTAGGGTTTTCTTATTTCATTCTGATCTCATTCCATTTGGAAGTCTTTAAATGTGTGCAACAACACATGTATTCCGGAAGCAGAGACTCAGCAGCAATAATCAGGGCTGTGAAAGTGTTTTGTGAAATCCACATGAAACCAGTCAACTACACAGGCATGATGAACACGGTTTCACACTGATCCTAAATAATGAATGAGATGGAAATATTTTAATGGAGAATGAGCACACACACACACACACAAACACACACACACACCTCACACCAGGGCAGTCCACCGCCAATAACTAGCATAGGAATACACAGGACCAGTTCTGTGACGATGAGCAAGGCATGCTCCTGATGTCCCCGTGGGAGCAGCCTGTGGCTAGACACTACCTCTGATGACTCTTATGTTGAAAACTTTCCCCTGCCCCATCCTGCCTCCTTCACTGTGCTTCTCTTAAGAACATTCCTTGATGCACCAGATTCCTATTCTGTTTCTTGGGAATCAAACTTAAAATCGTGGAGCTATCTAAATAGCACACCCCATTAGCACTAAGGTTACAAAACAATCAAAATGTGGTCTGCACTCTGAAGCGGGAAGAAAGATTGCGAAGAGCAATAAATACAGCCGAAGATGCTATATGCCGCTGAGCAGCAATTCTATTTTATTTAATGGATAAATAAATAAAGAAAAATGAGTTGAAAACTGCCACAGTTGCCTTGAGCGGCAATAATGTCAGTCACTAAGAGCCCAGGTTCTGCACGGACATCTGGGTTCCAATCCAGAAACCTCCATTCTTTGGTGTTCTGATGTTGAACAAATCTCTGGTCTTCTTCTTCTTCTTCTTCTTCTTCTTCTTCTTCTTCTTCTTCTTCGGCCCTTGAGTTTCTTCTTCTTCTAGAGAGAGAGAGAGAGAGAGAGAGAGAAGGACAGTGAGAGAGAGAGAGAGAGATGGAGACAGAGTCAATTTTTTATTGAGTTTTTCACATGGCTTTTGTTGCTCTGACACTTAGTTGTGTACGTGGGTGCTAGGGTTTGAACCTGTGAACTCGCACATGCCAGGCAAGCGCTGTAACCACCAAGCCACCGCTCCAGCCCCATCTCTGGACTTCTTTGCCCCTTAGTTTGCTCATTCATAAAATGAGGAATGTCAGTTCCTGCTTTGAAGATTGTTATAAGCATTAAGTGAGTTGATGAATGAAAGCGTTGGATCAGTGTAAACACTCAGCAAAATAAGCTTTAAAAATGTTTCCTACGTGTCTGCAGGAACGACCCCTTTATCAAGAACTGTGTTGAATAAGGGTCACACCAAAGACTCCAACATGACAAGCTATCCTTCTCTTTGAATCCTGGGGGAGCCTCACTAAAATGATATTTAAGGTTTGTAAAGCAGCTCCAGGCTTCAGAGGAACACGGCAGAACTTCTTTCATTCATTTGACTCTGTGCTTGACAGATAATAATGAACTAAACAGCTTCCTTCATTCAAGAAGTTTAGTTCTAATAATGGAGAAAGACAATAAGCAATAAAATAAGATTGCCTTAGGTGGTCATAAGAGTTATGGAATTAGAAATGGTCTAGAGTGATGTTATCTAATGGGACTTTCTGGGTGACAGAAATGTTCTTATTCATTTGTCTCAATAGTCACTAGCCACAGGTAGGTACTGAGCTCTTGAAATGTGACTACTATGGCCAAAGAATTGAATTTCTAATTTAATTAAATTTAAAATTAAATTTGAATAGCTAAGTACAAATATGAATGTATAGAAAGATAAGTGAGAATCCAGAAACAGATCCCCACATATGTAGCCGCTGAGATTATGAGAGAGTGACACTCTCAGAGAATAATTTTGAGCAATGAATGGGTGGGTTTTTCAGTAAATGGTCCTGGATAATTTGCATATAAACTGAAAATAAAAAATTAAACTTGGGCTTTACTTCACACACAAATAAGTCAATTCTAGAAATGGTTTATCTAAATGTAAAAAACAGAACAATAAAACTTCTAGAAGATAACATAGGAAAACATCTTTGCTACTTTGACGTAAAGATTTCACAAATATAAAAGAAACTACTCATAAACTGAAGCCCATTAAATTGTAGAGACTTAATCAGAACTCTTAAAAGAATACTTTTCACAGCAAGACACAGAATGTGAGAAAATATTTGCTGTATATATTATTGACAGAGCACTTTCATCCAAAATATACAAAGAACATCTACCAGGCATAACAAAAAGGCAGAGGAATTAATAGAAAAATAGACAAGTCTTAGGCACTTCACAAAAGAGGAAACCAAATTATCCAGTAAACAGAAGAAAAGGTGCTCAATCTCTTTCAAAAAGAAAAAAAAGGGGGGGAGGGTTGGAGCGGTGGCTCAACAGTTACGACGCTTGCCCTGCATGCTCAAGTACATGAGTTCAAACCCCAGCACCCATGTACACCACAAAGTGTCAGAGCAATGAAAACCACGTGAAAAACTCAATTAAAAAATTGACTCTCTCTGTCTGCTTCTCTCTCTCTGTCACTCCCTGTCTTAAAGAAAAAAGAAACAGAAATAAAAAAGCAACATGAACATCTACCACACACCCACCAGAAGAGCAAATATTCTTTTTTTAGCAAGATTTTTTCATTGTAGTCTAACATATTGAAGGGGTTTGTTGTTACACTTCCATGCACACACACATCACATTCCCCCTCTTTGCTCTCCCCACTCTCCCCTCCTTCCCTCTGCCCCTGGACTATGAGACTGCCCCGACTCTGATTGGGAATCCGTGTTTGGTGAGTCAGTTATCTAAACTTACTATTCTCTCACTCTTTCCTATATTGTATTCTAGCTTCCACATATGACTGAAAACATTCGGCCCTTGAGTTTCTGGGTTTGGCTAATTTCATGCAGCATGATTTTCTCCATCTCCATCCATTTACCAGCAAAGGCCATGATTTCTTTCCTTTTTTTTTTTTTCTTATAATGGCTGAGTAGAATTCCATTGTATGTATGTAGGTAAGTATATAATGTGTGTGTGTGTGTGTGTGTGTGTGTGTGTGTGTATGCATCACAGTTTCTTGATCCATTCATCCAATGATGGGCATCTGAGATGATTCCATAATTTAGCTATTGTGAATTGTGCTACTATAAACATTGATGTAGCTGTTTCGCTGTAGTATGCTGAATTTATATCTTCTGGGAAAATACCTAGGAGAAGGACAGCTGGGTCATATGTGATTCCATTCCTAATTTTTTGAGGAGCCTTCATACTGCTTTCCAGGATGTTGTACTAGTTTGTAGCCCCATCAAAAGAATATAAGGGTTACTTTTTCCCCATACCCTCTCTACCATTTGTTGTTGTTTATATTCTTGATCTTTGTCACAGAATAGCAAATATTCTTGAACAGAAAAATGGATAGTGGTGGATTCATATAAGAAAGTATTATATACCAACAAAAAATGAATAAACCATTGCTGTACATAACAATGTGGATAAACCTCACAAACAATATAGAATGAAAGAAGCCAGTTGGAAAAAAGTACTTACTGTAAACCTCTTTCCAGAATTCAAGAATGGTCCACACGTTTATAGTGTTGCAAGTCAAGACGGTGGTCTCCATGGAGAAGTGGAAGGATTCTGGAGAGCTGAAGACATTTGATTTCCAAAAGGCATTGACTTGAACCAATGGTACTAGCTGTACAATTTCTATAACTATACCTTCTTCAATAAACGGCTTATTTTTTATTGGTTCAACATCATCTTGCATAATGAAGGAATTTGTTGCTTTACTTTCATACATGCAAACATAATGACAGAGTAGATTAAACCAGATCCTTGTACGGGATCTCATCCACTTTCCTCGCTCCCTGATCTCATGTCTCTTCTGTAAAAATCCCATGTTACAGGTATAAAAGACCATATGCATTTATTTTAATAATTGAAATTGCTAGATTTACACACCTAACTGGGTAAATTTGGGCTTCTTCTGGGCATCAAGTATACTCTACAGTAGAGAACACCCCTTTTTCCCTCCCTGTCCTCTCTCCCTTTCTCCTCCTCCCCTCTTGATAGCTACAGTTCCCACATTTTATGTGTTACTTCAAATTTGTTCTATGTATATGCTCACTTTCCACCTCTCTCTCTCTCTCTCTTCTGCAGTGCTGGGACTCCAACTCAGGACCTTGCTCATGGAAGGCAACTGCTCTACCACAGAACTCTACCCCAGTCCCTCTTGTTGCTTGTGTGTGTGTGTGTGTGTGTGTGTGTGAATGAGTGTGTGTGTGTTATGATCTAGTCCCTTTCTGTACCTGGCAAAATCAGCCTGCTGTTTCAGGGCTCAGCTGTAAAGAAAACCATTTTGGGGAAGTTGTTTAAATTTTCCTATTATAACAGCTGTCATTTCCCTGTGTGTTTTTTTTAACTTCTTACCTTTAAAAGTAAGAATTACTTTTATATACCAGAAACTGGCACTGATATCAGTACTACTAATTCTCAAGACTGAGTCACCAAAGTAGATATGATTACACGTTTTTATCAGATAAGAAAACTGCTCAAGCTCAGTTAACCAATAAGTGGATGAGCCAGCATTTGACCTGAATCTATTCTCTCTAAGCCAACATCCCTGTGTACTGTGTCTGGCTGTCCAGTACAGGGGAATTTGAGAGCAATAATCATGCCCTATTAATTTTGTTTTTTCCACACCTGCCACAAAAGTCATCTACTTTAAGTAGTTATCAATGCTTGCAGAATGAAACTGAATTAATTTCAAAATTAATAGTCAGGACAACTACAAAATTCCTGTGCTGATGCCCTAGCCTCCAGGTCCTCAGAAAATGACAGTATTGGAGACTGGACTTTTACAGAGGTAACTAAGATTAAATGAGGTCATTAGACTGGCTTGAATCCAATATGACTGAGGTCCTGATAGAAAGAGGGGATTAGGACTCACACATGTGCAAGAGAGAAGACCACCTATGGATGGTGGAGGAAGATGCCCACCCACAAACCAAGGGGAGGGACTAGAAGACATCTACCCTGCTGACACCTTGCTTTTGAACTTCTAACCTCCAGAAGTGTAAGGAAATACATTTCTGAGGTACAGGCTACCCACACTGTGGCACTCTACTATGGGAACCCCGGCATACGTGCACCGCCACCGCAACCGTGTTACTCTAGTAGTGCGTTCCTCACCTGCTTTGCTGGTTTCTCTCTTCTTTTCCATGCTGGCTTTCTTCTGTGTATGTGATTTTTTTGATTTCTGACTCCTTTTCACCAACTGTTCCCACCTCCTCACCGCTTTGTTCTTGCGTTTGTATTTGTTACCCATCCGTGGTGATTTCTCTCTATAGCTTGGTATTTTCACCAGAGTTGCTTCAGGTTTATGTACCGCATTCTGCCTGTGGCTTCTCTCTCACTCTCTGTCTTTGATTACTAGGATCGGCAGATTGAGCAAAGACTACGTTGTTCATTGCTTACCTGAAATTCAGATATAACTACATATCCTGGATTTGTATTTGGCAACCCTAGTCTGATCCCACATTGTTCACTACAGTCTTCAGTGTCTTTGTAGAGGCATGAAAAGGAAATGGAGAAATATTTATACTTGCAGTTGGTTTTAAAATATTAGCATATAGAACAAGGCATTGCACTCAAGTTTTATCATTCCCACTAGCTTTCCAAATAGTGGAACAATCATTCTACTGCTAGAGTCTTTCTTCATCTGGCAACCATTAGAGTGTTCTTCGTCAAACCAAGCTGAGAAAAGAAGACTTGATCTCATTCTATTTATATCTGTCCAGCCAATTCCTCTAAATTGTTGGGTGCTTTATTACTTTTCAGATCCTTCATCATGCTTCCTCCAACTAGAACTGAGGCAATGTCAAAATGCTAGCTTGTTTTATTCTCCACCCATCTAGAGCTCTCTCCTCCTCCACCCAATTCTAAGGAGCCTTTCCTATTCATTCCTTTGGTATGAACAATTGAAAACATATTTGCAAACCATTTACATACCCCTTCTCATAATTCTACTCCCCATTCCAGGATTAGCATATTCTATAAAACATCATTTCAGAAAAAAGGGGGTCAAATTGTTTACCATCTCAATAAAACTATTCTGTAAATAAAGCAGTTTTAAGTTCTGCTTGTGATCTGCTTATTTATTCAAAGAGCTGAATCAATAGTATGTTTTGTGACTCTGCTTAAAGGAGACCCAGTTAAGAAGTTTAACGGAGACAGCATGGGCTATACAGCAGTTGCCCAGGTTTGGTAGATGTCGATTAACTCCCCAATGTTCCTTTTTGGACAGATGTTCCCTAGGAAACTTGCCAAAACACATGCGTGTTCTGTTAGCAGTGAAGAAGTTAAATAGAAAGCCACTTCCTCCTTTCCCTGAATGCATGCTTGAAAATCAGAAACTAAAATTAAATGCATATGTGGCATTTTTTGCAATATGTTAGGTTGGTGGTTCTAATTATTATCATATGTACCATATTTGATCTGGTAGAACATGTGAAAATGTTTAGATGCTTTTACATTATGGTTTAACAACACATATAAACATTTAGGTACAAAAGGATTATAAATTTTGTTAAAGGCATTGAATTACTGTCAAAAAGAGAGAAACTTTTGCAATTATCCCTGTATTTTTTGCAAACCTTTTGTCACAGAACAAACTGTTTGAGAAAGTAAAACTGTAGGAGAACTCAAATTGAGGAAGTGAGACTGAAATGTGTCAAATAAACAGAATATATTTTTAAAGAGCAATCTTTTAGGGCTCTGCAATGATCTGAGAATTCAGAGACCAAACCAGGTCCTTTAGCTTATCTGTCTCTTGCTCCATACATGAAAGAACCAAGAATGGGGTGGAGAGAGCGAGAATTGTCCAGTATCACAGAGCAGACTCCTTCCTGTGAATTATTAAGAACCTACTATGTTCCAGGCACTTTTCATATGTGGATTCTAATCTTTATAACAAACTGCCTCTCACATTACAAATGAGAAAAACAGTTCCAAAGTTTTATGAAACTGTGCCATTGTTGTTTGGCTGATTAAATGCAGAACCTGGAGTGACAGCCAAACCCAGGTCTGCATGCATGGGTTGAGGATGGGCCAGGTCGAGCTTTCCCTCTCAAGCGTCAGCAAGAAGAGTCTCTGTAATTATGTACTAACTGACTTGTACTAACTTTGTATTGCTCACTAGAAAGATGGTAAGTAATAAGGAAACTAAAGTTTGAGCAAATTTGCATGCCATCATCATTAAAAATCAGGGCTGGACTGGCCTTTCAAAGGCATCTGGTCCATTCCTCTCATTTTAAGATGAGGAATCTGAGTCACTAGCAGTGTGACTTGGGACCAGCAGCAATGACTGAGAATGTTTAGGAAACACTGCCTTATGGCAGCCTTGTATCTCTGATTTCAGGGACAGGAGTGCACAGATGTAGCCTGGATGGTGCTCTTGGCAGTTGAAACATTAGATAATGCGCCCTCTTAGACCATGAAGTCCATGGGAAGGATCCCATCAGGCAGTCCTGTAACTAGGGAAATTGTCTCCCAGGGTGTGTAGGCATCTAGATAACCCAAACAATCAGGGCAGTGTCTTCTATTTTTTTTTTTTTTTCTCTTGATGTAGAGGATCAGTTAATCAAACTCAAACTGCTCCACCTAGGGTTGGCTATTTCCGACCTAATTGACAGGGCTGGAGTGCCCACCAGAGGGAGCCTCTTCAATCCCCAGTTGTGGCTGGAGATGAGTTTTGTGGTTGGACAGAAGTTACGATGCCCTGAAGTCTAGACACAAGACTCATCTTTAAAGGTGGAATAGGGAGCCATGGAGAGAGACAGTTATAAAAATGCAGCTCGGAGTCTGATGGACTAATAATGACTTGAAGTGACCGCCCTAGTGCTCCCTTCTGACTTAAACTATTAGAGGTAACCACTGTGATTTATAGAGCGATGGGAGTAGAGATCAGCTTACTTCCTTCCTCCCTCCTGTTCCTCTAATGCATTTTGAAGTTGGGTGATATCATAGAAGCCACTTCCATTCATTTCTAGCTGTGAAGCACATCACAATTATCCATTATAATTGTGAAGTAGCGTTACAAAAAAATCCCATTTTAGGGAGTGTTTTTAGCACCATATGGTTGAGTACTGACAGGATACAGCACAAAGGCAACAGAACAGTGTTTGGTGACAGAAGCATTTTCGTTAAATCCACCTTTTTTCACTCCTGCTTCTCATTTCCAAGGCTGCTTAGGGCAAGAATGAATGGGAGAGCTCGGGACAGAACAACATTGCTACTGAGCTCCTGAGCACCCAGGGAGGTGCCGTGCAGGAGGGGTAATCAGGTGGCAACTATGTTCACAACCGGGAATGTCCTTCAGTCATTCTTTTTAGTTTAGTAGACCTCCAAGCTCTCACTTGGTTGCATTTCTTCTACTTTTTTCCCATTCAAATGCTTCCATGAGGGGAAAAATTAATTTAAAACAAGACATGAGAAACTAGAAGATGACTTTGCTAAATTTCCAAAGGCACCCCAAATTAGGCCCTTTACACTAGTTTCTAAGTATTTATTGAGAATGTACTAAGAACAGAGTGGGCAGAGAGCTGTGCAAAATACAAAAGAATACAAAAAACAAAAGCTTCCCTGAAGAACGGATGGATATGACTGGGAGTGATGTGTCACTGGCATGTTTGGAAAGGATTTTAGTAAGGATTCACTCACTAGGAAACCAAACCTGTGTTGCCGTGGACTGGCAGCGCCTCTGTATTCCCACAAAGCCTCACAGCAGCCCCACTAAGGGAAAGTAGTCTCCCTTAATTTGCAGATTAAGAAAGCACACTTTTGTTCCAGAAAAATTGCTTCTGGAAGGGTGTCATTGGGTACATTTGCGGTGGCCATAATAAACACACAACACTTTGGGCCAGAAGCAAACTTAGCCACAGTGATTGCTCAGTGTTCAGAGTTAAGCTCCATTCTCATTGCCCCACCAAAGTTAGTTTAATAAAACTATCAGAAATTTAGTTTTTACCAAATTCATCTGAAAATGACAGAATTGGAGGGAGGCCTGTTAGGGTTTGGATGAAAGGTATTCCCCAAAACCTCAATGTGTGAGACAAAGGCCAGAGGTGAAATGATTGGGTTATAAGAGTCTTGATTCAATCGTTGAGTTAATCCCTTAATATTAATCGGTCACTGTAGGCTGGTAGCGGGTGGCTGGAGGAGGTGGGTCATTGCCGGCAGGCCTTCGGGCATATATTTTATATCTGGTGAGTGGAACCCTGTCTATCTGCTTCCTGGCAATACCCTGAGCTGTTTCCCAGTTCCACTCTTCCTCCGTGATGCTCTGTGTCACCACGAGCCCAAGGAATGGAGCAGCCACCTACGGACTCTGAACCTTGAACCCTTAAATAAACTGTTCCTCTTAAATTTGTTTTTGTTGGTTGTTTTAGTCACAGCAATAAAAAAGCTGACTGAAACAAGACCTGTCTCAATCTGAACTCTAAATTCATTTTAAATCAGTGTTGGGTAAACATAAACAGCCCTCTGTAAGGAAGAGGAAGGGGAAGTCACCATGCTTTTGCAACTTGGTTACAGTTCAAAAGAAAGGAACCACCCTGAGATTATCACAGGGATCTTCCTCTAAATTGATTTACTACAAGAAAATATATTTTAAAAAATTCTAAGTTAGATTCTCACATACATACAAGAGAATAATGAAACAAAATACATTATTAAGTTATAAAAGGAAAAGGCTCTTAGATTAGAATACTTGTACCCTGTAAAAATCATGATTTTGTGAGTAAAATTAGCATATTTTAGTGACATGCTACAAATAATAAGAATGAGTTTTTTACAGTAGAGGGCAGACTTAGTATTTTATTATAGAGTTTAAAGGAACAAGATAAAGAGACATTTTGAGTGAAAGATGAGACGAGGAGATCAGATCCAGTGGAATTCCTAGGATATATATTTAGACTTGATTTCTTTGCATAGGTGCACAATATTTCAGACATCCAAGAGGATCAAAAGATACATATTTGGTCTGGAGTGGTGGCTCGGCAGTCATGGAACTTGCCAGGCATGCACAAGTACACGGGTTCAAACCCCTGCACCCACGTACACAACTAAGTGTCAGAGCAAGGAAAGCCATGTGAAAAAATCAATAAAAGTTGATTCTCTCTGTCTTTCTCTCTCTCTCTCACTCTTTCTCTCTTTAAAAAAAGAGATACATATTCAAGTACTTCCTGAAAGCTGTTCTTGAAAACAGCTATTTGGATATGCACTATAACAAATTAAGACACAAATGAAGTGTGGGAAGCTGGACATAAGGGACCTGGGGTAAGCAGCGAGGAAAGTTAAGCAGTATAAGTCATTTCCGATACAGTTATAAAACAAAGCAAATGTGAATGTGGTCTTTGGAGACTAGAGGTATAATGGACCGTTAGTAGCAGCAGTATTTAAGTAAAATTTCATTTATATGTGTTAACATATGATATTTGTCATTAGATATGTGTGTATTCACTTACTCAGATATTTACATTAGGCAGATCTGAGTTTGAATTCTGACTTTACCACTTTGTGTGATGTTAGGCACAAATGTTGACAATATCCATGTACATATACCCCTTCACACTTATATGCACATGTAATGCACCTGTAAAAGGCAATACGACCAAAAGTTAAAAATAGTTCTCTCTCATTTTTAGGATCATGTAAGTGAAATTTTTCTTTTTTTCTTCAATACATTTTTGATTCAACTCAGATTTATAAAATGAGTGTATAACATTTTAATAATCAGAAAAATATCATTAAGCACAATAAAAATACTTAAAATTAAAGTTGTAATTCTTGCTAAGGATCTTTTCTTCTGAACATAAAATCTGTGTAAACATGAACCTGGGTTGAGTTTTAGTTGAGTCTATGTTGGGAAGCTATTCAACCACAAGAGCCATTTTATGCTGAGATACAACTTGGAACTTCAACATTGTCATTAACACTATTATCTTGCTGAATGTGCTATTAATTGTTGACATTATTGAAAGGCAGTGGGGGGGGGTGACTTCTGAGAACATGGGCAAGGGGTTAGAAGGCCTGGGTCAATTTCTTATTCTATATTCACCCACTCACACCATCACCCAGGGTGATAGGTAACTTCTCTAGAACTTACTTTTCTAACCTGTGAACTGTGAATAATGGAAGTCTTATGCAGGTTGAACTTTTCTCACCCCAAATTCTGAAATCCAAAATGCTCCAAAATCCAAAGATTTTTGAACACTGACGTGATGGCATAAATGGAAACTTTCACACTTAGCCTCATGTGACAGGTCACAGTCCATACCCAGGCGTACTGAAAATAATGTATGTGTGTATAGGTATAAATTAAACATAAATGACTTTCATGTTTAGACTTTGGTCCCATTCCCAAGATATTTTATTGCATATATGCAAATATTCCAAAATTAAAAAACAAATCAAAAACATTTCTTGTTCCAGGAATTTTGGATAAGAGATACTCAACTTGCATCAGGTTAGGAAGCTGCAGACCTCGATTTCAGGGTAGATCTAGCTGGCGCCACTGGCTAGCCCATGAAGTTTCTACGATGCTGAGCGTCCTGCCATTTTTTAACTTCATTCTCCTATCCAGATTGGCATAGTGTCTGGTGTTCCAGTTCTGATACCAGGGTTCTTCCATTATCTTTTTTTAAAAGAGAAAGGGACAATGAGAGAGAGAGAAAGAGAAAATCAGTTTTATTTAGTTTTTCATGTGGCTTTCATTGCTCTGACACTTCATTGTGTACATGTTGCTGGGTTCGAACCCATGTCCTCGCACATGTCAGGCAAGTGCTATAACTGCTGAGCCATCACTCCAGCCCTGGGTTCTTCCATTATTGACAAATCATTTATTTGGGGTTCTTTGAAGCTCTATTCCATAACATTTGTAGCTTCCATATCTTGACCACTTAAAGTTTCTATTTATCACAACACCATGTATTATTAATGAAATAGGAAAAAATAAATGTGTGATTTCATTTCAGTTCTGAGAAACAGGATTCAGACATGATAACCAAAAGTCCTGGATAGTCATGGCTCTCCAGGCTCCTTTAAAATTCTGACATAGCATAAGATACTATCTTCACAAATAAATGGATCCAAATAGAAATCAAGATGAGTCACAACCATGGTGCCCAGACACTCTTCAATTTATGTTATAGTTGTTATTTTGAGAATATTCTCACTTCTCATTGTTTTCTTGAATGCTGTCTTTTGGTGTCTTCCCCTCTTGCCCAAGTAGATGCATGTCTGAATACTAATGCTTGGCCAATTCCAGGCTATCATTTGGAGGTAATTAATTTGGACAGCAGGCATAAACCTAGCATTTGTGAGTTGACTCGAGGCTCAGTTAACTCACCAGATGAATTATTTCATTTTTAAGTAGCTACTCTTCCAAAGATCTATTCATAAGACAGGTGTTTAACCTCCAGTCACACATCTGACTCAGATCCAGTGTCATACCAAGGTTCCTGACTGTATCCATAGAACATTTTCGTGTGGTTTTTCATTTAACCGTCACCAAGCCAATTGTTTAATTTTACTTTTTTTATTCCTTTTTGTTTTTGAGGTCAACAAACTCCCAGGAGCTACCAATCCAGAATAGAACTGACAAAAGACATGTCAGTTATTCTCATATTAGAAACAAGAAAATGGTATGATGGACCTTGCTCACAGAGTGATTATGAAATACATGGATTTCATTTCAAAATTATACAATTCAAATCAGGGACCTATCTGATTGGTTCCCCAAATGTATTCCCTCTAAGAAGCACATAGACCTTAGAAATCTGCTTATGAAAAATGCACTTGCAGCATTACAGCAATACTTTTGAAAAATGGTGAAAACTGCAATCAGCAGCTAAAAAAATTTCAAGGACATCCTCACAAGGAGAACACCATATTTTCAAACCTGGAACAGATGTACAACTACTTGAGGCGCAGTTCCTTGAGGCCCTTTTTGTACTGTGAAGTATTGCCCAGATGTTGCTACCTGGAAGGCCTTTGATGACTTGCATACTTTGTCTAACATAATAGGAGAATGACCGAGCTCTTTAGTTCAGAGGTGCAGCACAAATGTAGCAGAAAGTGCAATCGCGCAGCGTGGCGCGCAGTCGCTGGTCTCTGCTTTCACCTTGGTCACAAATGGAATCCTGTCGTCTAAGGATCAGACTCTTGTGCGTCATTGCTTGTCATACGGTTAGTCAAATGGACAGAAGTTAACCTCCACCTCTCCATTCTCCAGAAACTCTGAAGTCTATTTCATCTGATTTAAATCAGTGTGTATGTGCCTTACAAATCTGTGCTAAAGACCACTAACCTTAACGCTCTGAAAAGGGCACTTCCCAACCTGATACGTTTAAAACATGGAGAGATGAAAACCAAGAACTTCACAAGATTGCTTTCTTTAAATATGCTTTATTAGTCAAGACTGCCAAATGAGGAATGTATCAAAGGTAATGCTACTACAAAGAAGAAAAAGTGCTTTTCTTCTCCAAACATATGTTTCGCAGCTGAGCCCTGCTCTCAATTCTGAGTCTTTTTCATGTGGTGCTCTGATTCTCTTCTTTGGCCTAAAGCCCAAACATCTCTGATGATACCTTCGCTATCTTTGCAGACTTTACATTCAGACACTGGGCTATTAAATGGAACACAATAGCACATTAACATGAGATTGAGTCTCCATGCAATTAACAGCTTGAAAATAAGCTTATCCAAAGGGAAAAAAAGTAGAGTCATTTTTCTGCTGATTGGAAAAGCATTCTGAAACATTATGTGATTTTTTCCCCATGAATATTACTTCCTCTTTCTTTTACTGAGTGAGTAAGGTGAGAAAGAAAATGTAAAGAATGGAGGAAAATGGGGAATTTTTGAAAGTTACCAGAACAGAATGTGAAGACTCAGAAACAGTTTAGATGGATAGAGAAAGGAATGCCACAGTAAAAGGAAGAGTGGTTAACTGTTAACAAATTTTTAAGGTGCTTGTGCTTCGATGCTAATTCCATTGAAATGGATGTAGCTGTTTCTGGAGGATGAAAAGGTACAAGTTAGCTTCTATGCGCTCTGCTAACCATATGTCTGTGGGTTTCAACTAAAATAATTGCGGCACTGCTGCTTCCACTCAGAACAAGGGAAACATGAGAGAAAAGAAATGTGTTTGCAGGCTTGCTCTTTCAAGAGATTTTATGATTACTCAGCAAGTCTGACCCTGTTGTTGATGACTTTGCATCTGACTTTTTAAGTTTTTTTCTCAATGTCCATGGTTTCATTCAGCTGTTTGTTGGAGAGACTGGGCTTTGCATTCTGAACTTTGTCTTTATGAAACACCAATGTTTTTAGGCCTTATTAACCTGTGGGGAATACACAAGACTTCACAGATATCTGTAGTAGAATTTCATGAATCCACAATTTTTGTCTGTTTCTACAGAACTTCGGCTCCTCCAGCGCCTCCCCTGCTCCACCACACCTCCAGGGATATAGAAAGGTGCCATGAGTCCTGAACAAGTCCACTTGTGTGGCAGCCATGGTACTCTATGGCAAATTAGCCCTGGTCCTTGAGGTGCCACAGAGTCTCCACACCCTGATTGACCCAGGAGAGTATGTCTGTGAACACTGCTACTCTTTTGGGACCTATATGTTCTTTGGACTCTTGCAGATGTTCTTCCTTTTCTTCTCCTTGGCATTGAAACTTTTCTTTCTTTCTTTTTTTGGGGGTGTGAGTTCTTTCCTAAGACTCTTTCTATACCATAATGATGGAAATGATTTCCTTTCTGGTTCACATACTATTGGAAACACTTTTAAAATAGAATTGTTTAGGATACAGTGAAGATATCTTTCAATGAAAGTTCTCTTTTGGTTTTATTTACTGCATTTCCTAGAATTCAGATGTCCCAGAAAACTGAAGATAGAAGTATATTCACATGACATATGCTGTAATCAAAATCCGTACTCTCCCTCTAAATATCTACTCTATATTTATCAAGTTCACTCATCCTGCCTGGTTTCTTCTTTTCCTGCAAGATGTCTCTCTGTCTTCCTACCAACATGGATTTCTTCAATAATCCACCAGGCCATTGAGTTTGTCAAGGAATGCCTGCAGTCTCTCAGAAAATAGTCTTGTGGGTCTCCTTCTATGTGTAAGAAATACCAAGGATATTTACATGCTACAATTCTCTTAAAACTCAGGCTGGTTTCAACTCAATTTTTATTTTTTTTAACTCAATTTTTAAATTGGATATTTCAATAGGGCATGAAGATTCAATAGATACGACATTCTTAAGTACCAAGTCAAGATATAAATTTGTTAAGAAAAATATATGAAAACCAGTTTCATGGCTATTATCTTCTCACCTAGCTTGAGGTTTAGGGGAAGCATGGAGATGAGGAAAGAACTTTTAGAAAGGAATTCTGGAAAGAATTACAGTGTGCTGTGAATCCCATCATTGGGGGCCAAGTATCTCTCAAAGAACTATAAGACTGTATCCTACAGCTTGAACATATACAAGGAACTCAAGTTACAGTACTACCCTTGTTCTAAAGGTAGACAGCCTTGTGGGGTTCTCCAAGATTGAAAAATTGTTGCAGGGCCAGAAATAGCTTTTGTCCTTATGATTTATTTTCAAAATCATGTAACATAAAGAGGTTCTGTCCAAGAGGGTCTCCTAAAAGCCCAAATAGATCTTAACATATACTACCTGAAGGAGTTTGGCTAATGTGGGAAAGTTCAAGACCAGTATAAGGTAGTACCTTAGATTCTCCTACATTCCTTTCCCATGAAATGAGAAATGAAAGAGGAGGCATTACAACTAATACAACAGAAATACAAAGTGTTATGAGACAACCATCAGTAAATACATGCAAATTAGATATTATAGAAGAAATGGACAAATTCCTAAAAAGATACAAGCTATGAA
>PVKS010017824.1:0-41235 GCA_004027875.1 Aplodontia rufa
GGGTCTTTGCCTGCCTCTCAGCCCTGCAGCATTGTTCTGCTGGGGTCTACTTCATTCTTCCAGAGATGAAGAGCTGAGTGAGCCCCTGCTATTTATCCAGCACTGGTCTAAGAGCTGGAACACATCGGGGAACCAAGCAAGCAAAATCTCACCACACTCAGCTCACACCACAGACCTCAAACAAACAGATGACAACAATATAATGTCACCAGTGAAGGGGAATTGGGGAAGAATAAAGCCAGGTAATGTCAGAGGCGGGGGGGGGGCAACGGGGTGATGTTTCAGATCTCAGGACCAGGGAAGGCCTCTTTGGGGCAGTGGCATTTGGTAGAGACCAGAATTAAAAGATCCCAGGAGTTTGTAAGTATCCCAAAAAGGGAATTCTGGGAAGGAGAAGTAACAGGGGAAAGTCACCAGGGCCAAGGGGATGGAAGAGTGAGTGCAGCTGGTGAGCGAGGCAGCTAGAGAGTGCTGTGAGCCTTGAGGACTTCTGGGTCACGGTAACAAGTGTGGGAATGCTCCCTAGTGGTGTGGCATGATTGAATCATTGACTTACGTGGTTACTTTGGCTACGGTGTGGAGGCATTCAAAAGTAGCAGGGTTAAAAAGTAAGTAATTTTCCTAATAATTTTGTCCAGAGATATGGGGCTTTGATTAGGGTGGAAGGAAGAAGTAGGTGAGAGGTTTTGGGGATATTTTAGCTTATTTTATGTGGAAGTGATGAGGATTTGCTGGCGACTGGATGTGAGAAGTGAGGAAAAGAGGAGCATCCAGGCTGCCCCAGGCCTTGATCCTGAGCAACCAGGAGGACAGAGCCGCCCACAGCTGCACAGGAACCCTATGGGAACAGCAGGAGAGACTGAGCTGGGGGCCCGACGTGGGCAGGGCTCAGTGTGTCCCTGAGAAGTGGCAGGCACATCCAGGGCAGGCAGGAGGAGGCAGTTAAAGGAGGCTCCTGGGTTCAAAGGATGGGGTGGGGCACATACAGGAGCTGTGAAAGTGCTGCTGGGAGCACTCAGGAATGAGTGGCAGGGAGAGGGGGACACAGCGGTCTGCGGATGGGGAGAAGAAGGGGCCAGCGAAGGAGCTGAGATGGAGCAGGAGGCGGAAGTAACCAGGGGCAAGGAGAAGGAGGTATTTCAAAAGGTGAGTGTGTGAGTGATCTGCTGGGGCACTGTTGAAGGTCACCTGAGGTGGGGCTTCTTGGACAGCAGCCTGGCCACATGACTCACTGAAAACTGCCAGCACCAGTTTTCACTGAGCTCCCTCTGTGGTGCTGCTTCTTCCTTTCCCTTGAGAAGATGTTTGACATTTAACTCTGCAGTCACATGTCAACTGCCAACACAGAGGCCCACAGTGTGCTGGGCAGTGTGCTGGGGAAAGGAGATGAGTGTTCCACAGGTGTTAACATGAGGACTGGGCTTTGCAGGGTGAATAGGAGTTTGGCAGGAAAAGGGAACAGCACACACACAAGCTCAGAAGCAAGTGGACAAGTGTGGTTAGGGATTGAGAAGGCAGGTAGGGTCTGAGACACGATAGATTAGGGACCCTTGTCCCAGTCCCCACCCCACCTTGATGGCAGAGCTGATGCAAGCCTCAGCTTATCAGAAGAGCACACTTCCCTCAAGCTAAACAGTAAGATCCTGTTTTTCAAAAAGATTGCAGGACCATCTGAAGGAACATGAACAGAGACCTCCAAGTTTGACCTATAGTAACCTAGAAGGGAGAATTTCCTACTTAAGACCTCAAACATATTACTTGCATTTCATGCATCCCATATAAAACCCCAGAAGGAACATTCAGAGCTTTATGTGTAAGGCACAAAGAACTGTCGGTCACTCCTTGTTTAGCCTACACCACTCCTAGCAAAAGGTCTGCCAAAGGTGAGCAAAAAAATTCAGAAACACAGAGAAGCCTAGATCCCCTCTGTGTCCACAGGCTAATAAATTTCTTTATCATGCCCTGGCTGTACCCTTGCCATGGATGTTCCACCAATAAACTGTCTTAACTGCTTGTCTTTGTCAGGAAATTCTTCCCAGCATCCATACGCTGGCCATCATCCAAGTCCCAGGACAGGGGAATTGGATGCATTATGAAGGACATCAGCAAAGCATGCCATGAGAGTTGGCAGGTCTAGAGCCAAGTCTAATATATTTGCTTTGGTGGATGATACAATGGTTTGAAGGTGGTTTGTCCCCCAAGGGCTCATGTGCTGTAGCCCTGGACCCTAATATGGCAGTATTAAGTCTAGTGGAAGGTTATTTGGTCACTGGGTTAAAGCACTAAATGGATTCACGTAGAGCTCATGGGACCCTGATTCGTTCTGGAGAGGGAGTTGTTACAAAAAGAGCAAGATTTCCCCTCCTTCCCTCTCTCTGGCTTCCTGTCTTGTCATGTGATGGCTTCTGATATCTGTATGTTCCCTTTCCATTTCTCTACCATGTTTTGATAGAGCTATGGGCCTTCACCTGATTTTGATCTGATGACCCCACCCAATCTGGGACCAAGTTGAATAAATTTTTTGCTTTATATTTATCCAGGCTAAGGTACTTTGTTCTATCAACAGGAAACAGATCAATGCAGAGATTAATGTGCAGAGAGGAGAGTCCAATACCTTACCTGAAGAACCCCCAGATGCCCAGGCGGTACTGAATGGTCACCACCACCACGTTTTCATGGGCAGCAAGGGCCAGTCCATCATAGGAGGATGCCCCACCCACCATCAGACCACCTCCATGGATCCACACCATCACCTGGACAAGAAGGCCACAACCATAGTGGTTGTAAGAAGCAGAATTGGGAAAGACATGAGTAGTCTAGTTCGGTCATCTACATCTTGGCTTCGATTCATGGAGGCCATTGCCCAAAGCCCAACAGAACTCAGTGAGGTTACAAAATGCAGTCTCTCTCCTCCCTAGTTCTTCCAATTGGGGCCCAGATCACCACTCCACCCAATGCACCTGCCTTTCTACCCAGACCCATGTGCCATGCCCTCCCAAGACCCTTAAAACTGACAAGGTCACCTTGGGAACAGCAAAGGCCAAAGGCCAAGGATATTGTGTTCTCCCCAAGATTCTCATGGTTCTCAAGTCTGGACCCTTCAACCACCTGGCCATAAGCAAGGGCAAAGCTTATATTTTATATTCGTCTCAGTGGACTCTTTAGTGGGGAATTTAATTTACCTGTTCATGAATCACACTTCCCCATTGGCGTTTACTGTAATGTGCCTCTCCTTGACTTTCCTCTGCACCCCCAAAGCTACTCTTTCTCATTAGCCCTTTTCACATCAACCTCCTCCAGGAAGTGTTCAATCTTTTGATTAATGTTACCTGAGGGCCTACTCTGTACCAGGGACTGTGATAAGATTTGAGGATAAACATGGATACAATAATTTGCAATTCATGGTCCTGGTAAAGACCTACCTTAGAAGGAAGAAATGAACGTGGATAAAACAATGTTGTACTAATATTACTGATGAAAAGAACACATAATGTGTTCTATGCATGAAGAACTGTTCTAAGTACTTTGAAATAAATTATCCACAAGGTAAGTCATAATATTTTACCATTTGAAAGGAAAGCTGGGGTGTTGGCCTGCCCAAGATCCCACAGCTAATAAGTGACAGAAGTAAGATTTGACCCAGACATGTGGCCCTGGAGTCCACCTGCTAAGCTGCTCAACTCTCTGAGAGCCCACAGCCACAGCCACAGCCGCGGTGAATCAGCTGTTAGGGAAGGAGAAAATTCCTCCTGCACCTCTGTGTTTCAGAAGGGCCTAAGGTCCTACAGGGAATAAGGGGCAGAAGCAGACTTGGCCCAGGTAGCTGCAGAGTCCATGTACTGAGCTGCCTGACTCCCTGCAGCACAGTCATAGCCAGTGAGCTTTCTGGACGGCAGGAGGAAGGTCCCACTGCAGCTCTAACTCTTGGAGCACCAGGAGTGCTTGCTCTGTGTGCTCGGCCAGCACTGAGACGAAGCTGGTTCGTCATCACTGGGTACTCACACGGGATTCTTCCCATCTGAGGAAACAGAGGCTGAGAGAAGTTTAGAAATTGCCCATTTCTCAGTCAGGCAAAGTCAGACCCAGGATCTAAACCCAGACCCTGTATTTCTAGGACCTCTATCCACAGCTGGAGGATCTCCTGTCTCAGGCTCCCAGAGGCCCTGTTACTCCTCTGATCCCTGCCTGCCTCTAAGGAGGGGCTGAGTCAGGGTCAACTGACTGGAGGCCAAGCTCAAGGGCTGCTCAGCAAAGACTTGCTGAAGCAGGCAGGACATGTCTGTGCAGCCATGCAGCAAGATCTGGAGGGCAGGGGCTGCTGGGGATGGTGTCACACTCCTGGTTTTCCTAAGCCTCAAGTCTAACTGTGTACACTGAGACACTGAGTTAATAATAGCAGAATGAGCAGATGAAGGAGGGAACTTTAGTCCCCACCTACCTCTACCTTACAAATACATGTAAGATCAATTTCCACCCTCAATTTGCAACCACCCCTGCAACACCTGGGTAGTCTTCCAGGGGGTTTTTGGGGGAGTGGCTGGATGCTGATGCCCCTCTTTCTACTTTACTGCAGAGGTCCCCGCTTTTCCAGAAGACCCTTGCAACCTCTGACCTGCACCTGGCATCCTGCACCACCTCTGACCTCACCTTTGTTGGGGAAATGCTGACTCACTGGGCTTCGGCCTATGCCAAAGCCAGTTCAGGAGGGAGATGAGGTACAATAAAATCCCAGATGTTTGACCAAAGGCACGGAAAGTGTATGAAGTTGCCCCAGACTCTGTGTCCCACACTTCTCTCAAGGGACAGTGGAAGTGGTCACAAGGGGTGTGCTCTAGAAAGGTGACAATGCCCCATTTCTAATCTGTGTTCAGGGACATTGGTTTAAAGATGAGAAGACCCGAGTTCTTGTTCAGTCACCTTCTGTGTGGCCTCGCTTCTCTCTTCTCAGCTCCGTTTCTCTATCTATAAAGAATGGGAAGATTTTCTCCAAGACTTCTTCCAGCTTCAACTTTATTTTAAATTATGTCTTAGCTGCTCCGAAGATCAGATCCTTAATCCAGTAACTAGGGGCAATCATTCTTGCCTTCCTGTTAGTCTGAGAAAACGTGGAAATACGAGATGTGCATTCCCAACATAGTGCAATCTCCCCAGATGCTGGGGTCACTAAGGGAATTCGAGGTAGAGAGAATTTGTCTTTCCTGGGGTGAAAGGAAACTCTGCACTCCTGGGTGCCCCTGACCCAAGCTGCCTTCATCCCCTTCTGTCTGCACCCAGAGATCCCAGACACTGCAACTCACAAATCTTCCCAAGTGGGGCCGTGCTTACCGGGAGCCTACTCTTCTTCGTCAAGTCTGCAGGAGTGTAAATGTTGAGGTAAAGGCAATCTTCAGAAAACTTGAGGGGAATTTTCTCCTTTCGATTGGTAAAGAGCTCTGAGAGGCCCTGTCCCCCGGCTGCATCTTGGGAGCACCTGGAGGGGAGAGAGCAGAGGCCTTGAGGTTCAAGCAGATGGAGGCTGGAAGCATCACTAGGGGCCAGACCTTGCACTGCTGGGTTTGAGTCTCCAAATGGAGCTGCTTAAGTGGACTTAGGACACTGGAGTGGGTAAGATCACTGGGGGTTGTTGGGAAGTGTGGCACTCTATTGAGTATCCTCAGACCACACAGAGTGAGAAGGGCTTGGGACTTCTTCCCATCCTGAGACTCTTAGATGCCCTGGGCATCTAACAAAAGGGGACTGTCCATAAGCTGGCATTCCCTGAGAGATAACATTTCCTGCATTCAGGAGATTTGGGTCCCCTCTCTGCTAGGTTTTAGGGCAATTGTTTTCTTCCACCACGTAAACATGGGAGGCTTTTCATCAACTAGGAGACCTCCCTTACATGGCAGATATTAAGCCTGGAGGAGGTCAGGAATGGCATCACTGTGGCACAACCTCAGCATGACTGCAATCTTCTCCTGCCTCAGCCACTGAAGTGCTGGGTGATGTTGGGCAAATTCCTTTCCTGCTCTGGGTCCCAATTGGCCAGGTCTAAGTGAGAGGCATACTGTCTCTGGACTCCTGCAAAACTGGTTTGCTAAGATTCTATCATCAACCTATCCCTGGCAATCATTTTTGGCTGCCCTGAGAATTGGTAACCTTATTGAGTTCTCTCAATGTGCCAGACCCTGATTTGAATCCTTCTCATGTACTAACTCCTTTAAGCCTCCTGGGATATGGGTTATATTAATATTACCATTTAAAGATTAGAAACAGCCATGAAGACATTATTCAGCTGCCTGAAGTCCTATAGCCAGGAATCACCATGCTATGCAGTATGTACATTTCAAAATAAAATACAGGCAGCATTCTCAGATCTCAGTGGACCCATAAGCAGGCATTGTTGCCCTCATGGGTAGAAGTGACTGAGGCATTCAGATCCCAGGAGGACACAGCTATCAAGTGGCAGAGTAGAGCCAGAAAAGATACCTTCCAGATTTCCAACCTGGGAATTATTCCTAGATAACCAAGAGCAAAGGGCATAAGAGTCATAATGGCATAAATTAAAAATTAAAACAAGGAAAAGGAGTCCAACTTCACTCTCATATACACAAATGCAAAATATAGACTAAAATTATGATTGCTTCTATAATGATTATTATATTTCTATTTTGTATACCCAATAGTGAAAAAAAAACCATTCATTTAGTAAACCCAAGCATTGCCAAGGGTATGATGCATGGAGGTTTTCATATATCAGCGGAAGCAATAAATATAGCAGAAATATTTCTGGAAAGAAAATTACCAAAATATGCATCTTTGATTTCTTAGGACTTATCCTGAAATTCCCATGAATATGTGTGATGATTTATTTACAACTTGATCTTCACAGTGTTAATTATAATGTCAGTAACATCAAAACAACTTAATGACCCCAAATAAGAGATTGAGTAAATTAACTGCATTTCAATAGCCAATTTAATGCAGCTGCTTAACACCAGGCTGGAAAGTTAAGGGCATAGAACAAAGTTGATGACACACCTAACAATGAGCATGATGGTCATGCAAACTCTACGTTTGCATGTGGTCTGTTGTCACGGGCAGAAGAATTCAACAGATGAAAGACTAGAAACACAATCTCTCATGTGGTGTAGATATGAAGTGTCCCCCCAAAAACTCCTGTGTGAATGCACGAATGTTTGGAAGTGAAGTGATTGGATTGTGAGAGCTGTAACCTAACCAGTTCATCCTAGATCAAATGGAGTGACTGGGTGGTAACCATAGGCAGGTGGGGCATGACTGGGGGAGGTGGGTCACTGAGAGCAACCCTGGAAGGGTGCAATCTTTCATGTGACCCCTTCCCTTTTTATTCTTTCTCCACTTCCTGGCAGCCATAATGGGAGCTGATTCCCTTTGCCTCACCCTTCCCTCATGATGTGCTGCCTCATCTTGGGCCCAGAGCAATGGAATCATCCATTTAAAGACTGAGACCTCTGGAAACATGAGCCCTAAATAATCGTTCCCTTCTTTAAGTTGTTCTTATCAGGTAGTTTGGTCACAGCAATGAAAGTCTACTAAAGTCCAATAAGAAAAAAAAAATTCTTTCCGGGTGCTAGAAGTACACTTGGTTGTGGTTTTATTACACTGCTTCTCTGTATTACCTGGCCTTTCTGAAATATGTATAAATTACACCTGCAATCAGGAAGTAAGAAGAGTGCATTTAAAAAAAAAAGAAAGGCAAAGAAAGAACACAGCCAGAAGTGGGATCATGGATATTCTCAGAAGCACCTTGCTGAGATGAATAATATCAGTACAGACACTTGGAGAAGTCTAAGGTGTCCTGGGGACTCTGTGAGACCATCAGAAGCCATTGGGTTTTGTATCCAGGCAGGCAGGGTGACTGTGCACACCAACATGATTAGGACCTAGACACACCTAGCAATAAAGAACTTGCCTTGTCAGCCGGTCAAACCAATCGCCCAACATCCACATACCTTTACCTACCCTGCCTCATTGTTTTAGTAAGTTTCTTGTTGCCATGAATGAAGGACCTCACTAGAACAATGTTAGGAGGAAAAGTTTATTTTAGGGGCTCATAGTTTCAGAGGTCTTAGTCCATAGGTGGCCATCTCCATTCCTCAGGGCTTTAGATGAGGCCGGACACCATGATGCAAGAGAGTCCATAACAGCATAACAGGTACCCCAAAGGCACGCCCCCAATGACCCACCTCCTCCAGCCGCACCCTAACGGCCTACAGTTACCAGTTAATCCCTATCAGGAGATTAACTCACTGATTCAGTTCAGGCTCTCATAACCCAATCATTTCACCTCAGCCTTCCTGCATTGTCACACTTGAGCTTTGGGGGACACATTCAAACCATAACACCAATCATGCTACAGTTCAAGGTAGATAAGAGCAGTATTTCTTATCTCCCTCACCAACTCAGACGTTTCTCTTTCAATGCACTAATCTTATTCTAACACATCTCGTACATCATTTTTAATGTGGTTATTGTTTATCATCTCTCTCCCCACTGAAGTGAAAGCCCCATGAAGGTGGGAATCTTTGATTTGTTAACAAGTGGAATCTAAGAACCCGCAAAATGCCTGGAATGCAGTACATGCTCAGTAACTATGTGTCAAATAAAAGACTCTGGAGGGCCATGAGTGGTCTGGACTATGTCAAGGCTCTGCAGTGTTCTTGAGGATTCCAGAAGAAAGCACAGCTAATCAGAGGATTGCCTCAACCCCTTCCTGCCCCACTGTGAGACAAACAGCCACTGAGAGAAGCCACCCCACTTACATAGGAGGGTAAGAGGTGGTGTTCTTCATGAAGCTCCATGGCTCTGCAGGCTGTGGCGGAGCAAACCTCAGGGATCCAAGAGGGGGCTTGGCAAAGGGGACTCCCAGGAAAATGGCCACAGGCTGTGCAAATCCTTCTAGGCTGACATACTTCCCCAGGACTTTTCCAGTCACGGTGTCTACCACGGGTGGCAAGGACTGGTGTCCTGCTGGACATGGGGAACAAGTAAGGACATTAGAGGGGAAAGGCTAGAGCTGGGTTCCAGGTGGGTTTTGCCACTCTCCCGGTATGTGACCTTAAATAAGTCACCTATATCATCTAGACCTTAATTTCTTTTTCTGTAAAATAGGAATGAGGAAAATGTCCAACCTAAGAGGGCTTCATGCAAGAATAACTTGGAATTGAGATATAAATGCATCCAGCCAAAAGTCATTGAGAAAAGAAGAGCTTCTTGGAAAGACCATGGTCTTTGGTTTCCATCCTAGATGCTCTGGAAGTGAGTATTCATCAGGATCCTGGTGCTCTGCATAGTGGTTGAGAGGATGAGCGAGAGGTACTTATTGTCAAGAGGGTTGACCTGGGAAGAAGGAATCATAGACATACTTAACCTGATGCTGGGAAGAAAGAGGCCATGTCCTAGACAGGAACCAGGAAGGGGCTACAGGATTTAGAAGTGAGAATGAGGTCTTCCCATCGGTAGAATTGCATGGAGCTGGGATTTGCAGAGGGAAGGGAAGAATGAGGGACATTGGAATGGGAAGATAAAACAGGAATAAGAGAAAGTACAGAGGTTCAGAGACAGCAAAACACAGGCCCTGGCTGGAATTGGTGAGTGGGCTATGGACACAGATGGAGTCCACATGGAGTGGAAGAATACTCTGGAATGAGCAGGTGCATGGCAGGGAGGGCTTTGAATGCCAGGCTAAGGCATTAGGACTTATTTAGTGGACAAATAAGTAGAAGGAAAAATTCTGGTGTAATGGGCACAAGAAGTTTCTAAAACGTTCTCTTGGAGGATCTGCGAAGGTCACTCAAAGCAGGAAGAAAATGGGCACCAGTTCAGTTCTGCTCCATTCTCTCCATTCTCTCCATTTGTCCTCACCTCCCCACAATTGCCTCACCAGACCTGGTTCTGTGAGACCAGAGCAAATTCACCTGATCTTCCTTCCTGAGGGAGGTGGATTTCAGACATTTGCTGATGGCCACCCCTGATGCCTCCTCATGTCTGATCTCAATAACCTTAGTTTTTCAGGGCACTCATCACAGGAATTGATTATCATCCTCTTGGTAATCCTCTTTGGATATGGACAATATGTTAACATTTTTCATGAAGTAAATAGACAGAAAAGAAAAAAATGTTAATCCAAATTTGGCCTAACAGAATAGCCAATGGTCTTGGAAAGTTTTTATGGGAAACCGGTTTATAAAATTATGCATGTCTCATGGTGAAAGCAACTAGTTCCGTTCCCCAGACAAACAGGTTTGTTCTTGAGATTAATGATTACAAATAACACCAGGATGAACTTTCTGGAGTTGTGGACATATGGTCACCAACTTAAAATGCTTTGATTTATGATGTTTTAACTTTATGATTATGTGTTTTTTCAGGGCATAACAGCAACATGATGAAGATGCACCTGAATATCTATAGAAATAGCTAATACATAGGAAACACTTTGTAGAATGCCGGATTACAAAACTATGTCCATGCCTTGCCTTATTAAGAGCAAACCTTATGATGGTTTCCTTTTGGCATTGTGGTTATTACCAATAGCATCAAGATATCTTTCCTGGGAAGCATGTATGTAGAAATGTCCATGGAAGTTAGGAGTGCACAATCTTTTTAAAAATTTTAATGTTTAGTTCAGATAACTATATATGTGTTCATTTATATAATGCTTTTATTAGTGCATTATGTATTATATGGAGATATCATTGATTTTTTCTTTGTGCATTTCAAGTTTTATGTACTGAAGATGAATTTCTTTTTTATAATTAGGAAAATATTTTTATGGAAATACATATGAGGAATTTTGAAGGAGGAGTTGGTGGCTGATAAGATTTTGGGGGCTGTGAAAATTAAAAAAAAAAACCCTGAAGAGCAGGAGTGTGAGCCTAGCTCCTTGTTAGACAAGTTCACTGGGGAAATCAGTGAGATAACCTGGTACGATGTCACAGGACCCGAGCATCTACAGGCTGGAAGGAGTATGGTGAGGGGGCAGGGGATCACCCACCTGAGGGTGAGGGTACACACCATGGATGTGTGTGACTTCACTGCAGGGGCCACTGTGAGAGGAGAGAAGAGATGAGAACACAGCTTAGACACAGCTTCAGCTGAGGTTGGGGGCACCCACCAGAGTGGAGGCAGGAGGAGGGTGCAGCTTCAGAGCAGCCCAGGGTGAAGAGAGGCAGGGGCTGGGAGAGTGCTGGGCTTCAAGGAGGCGAAGGAGGGTGATGTCCAAGCAGAAATCATTGGGTGTGGCCTACAAGAGCTCAGTGATGACCTTTTACCCAGATGTAGTGGATAGAAGCCAGATCACCCAGGGTGGAAATGTGGGCAGATGGGCAGGCATACATAAAAAACCAGGGGTTACCTCTTGTGTCATATGGAATGTGCACATATTGAGCACCTATGGTATGGTGTGCCAGATGTGGAATCCACTTCCTTTACATTATTCCTCAAAAATTCTTGCTTAACAGATGAGCAGACAGGATTTGGAAGCGGCCTATATGGACTTCCTAAAAGTGGAAATGTGGTGGTATCACCAGGGCTAGCCAGCATAAAGGACAATTCCACTGCAAATTTGGTTTCTTTCTTACTCTGCCTTATACTCAGTTCCAGACCTCTATAGTGTCACACAGTCAGAGAGAAGAAAAAGCCCAGACAAGGTCTGGACTGTCAGGGCACTGATGGCAGGAGAGCTGACTCCAGATTAGGGAAAATCAGGGCATGATTTGCCTGCCACCTGAGCTTGGGAGAATACATGTCCCCCTGAGTCTCAATTTTTCTGCCCATGAAATGGCATAGATGACTGTTGTGGTGCCTTACTGTGCCACTGTACTAACCATCAATTTATTTTCTGTATCTCAGGCTTGACCTGTGACTCCTTGCTCATCCTGAAGGAAATATATCTCCAGAGTCCAAACACTAGAGTCCACACCCAAACCACTATATTATATATCTGGTTCTTATACTCTGGACCAGTATCCACCTGCCCAAATAATCCAAAGCCGGATACCAGACACCAAGGGACAGCCCTTGTTCCCCCAGATTCCCTAAAATACTCTCTACTAGCCAATCCTACACCTACTTTCCTGTCTCACCTCTTCCTTTCCGGAAAAACTCTAACAAAGGTCCTTGTCACTGTCCCTTATCCCTTTGTCTCCAGAGTGACCTTGGGGCATCTTCTCATGCCCCCACCTCCTTGGAAATGTGAATGAAAAACTATCTTTTCCAAGGTCAAGGCCACTTGGTCTGATATGTGTCAACTTTTCTAATAACACACTCTATTTTAGACTAACACCTTTATTCTTTTTCCACCTCTAGATCAAACAGCATCCTAAGGGCTTTAGAAAAATCACCACTTTCAGCTTAAATACAGCCTGATATGTGAGGTTAATTAGAGATGGAGTAACCCAGGCACAGCAAAGTTAACTACCTTATTCAGGGACAGCCAGCTAGTAAGTGCTGAGCTGGGATTCAGACCTGTGCTGCATACCCTGAATTGATACTTTTAATAGTCTACTAAACAACTCTCTATGAACTGACCAGATCAGAGCTAATAACCTAAGGTAAAAGAAACTAAAGGCTGTTACTTCCTCATGTATGAAGCATGAATTTTTCTCTTTGCCCTCCTGCATTTGACACCTATAGATGGGGTCTCCAAATGTTTATTCATGCCCCGCCCTGTATCTCAGTGCAGACAGGGTGGGCTGGGCTTGGCTGCTCCAAGTCCAGAGGAAGAGCACCACTGTAGAACAAGAACTCTCAAGCTTTTACTGTCCTAGGACAAGGATTTTCAAATCTACCCTCCCCTGCCCCACACCAATGATATTTGTATTTCAGAAGGACTCACCCCAAGCAGTGCAGGCAAAGAGAGAGGACAAGAACACAAAATAGAGGCACATCCTGGAAGGACAGCAGCTTCTGGGGCCAGTGAAGACTCTGTGTGGTTCAGAAGCTATGCATTGGACCCGGCCCCAGAGCTGGAGACCCATCCAAATCCTGCCCAACCAGCCCAAAGGCATGATCTAAAACTACAGAAAAGTCCTCCCTCTTCCAAAGAGCGACTCTTGCACTAATTATGACTGCTAAGCCACACCCACCCAGAGTTTGCACTTTTATATCTAAAGGGTCCCTACCCAACTCTCAGATATGGCCACAGACTTGTCTAACAACTTCTTACATGTGGATTTCTGCCTTGAAGGACAACAGTGCACCAGCAGGCAGATGCAAGGAAGGGTGAAGGTTTGGTCTGGGGTCCTCAGAACAAGTTGGAACATACTAGAGCACATCACAGCCCCAGAGCTGCTCAGTGGGGAGACCAGGACACATCTCTTATCTTCCCTGGACTGGTCCTTCGAGAGTTCTAGGTACTCATGTTTGGAAGTGATTTACACTTCAACCATCCACCCCACCCCCCGCCATTTTCTTGTATTATTTTCATGGTCCTGAGGTTTGAACCCAGAATCACACATGTTAAGCAAATGTTTTACCACTGAGCCACATCCCCAGCCCTGTCCAGGCTACTTCTGGTATAAGTCGAGTTTGCAATACTCCTGCCCAGTGGCCCTGCTTGTTGATGCACACCTCCATGGCCAAGGAACTCAGTATCATTCAGAGGAAGTATTTTGGAACAGAATATTCATTCTTCAGTAAATGACCGTGTCACCAAAATCTTTGGCTCTAATAATCCATCCATTCATTCATTTATCTTTGCATTCTTCTAACATATACCAAAATGCCTGGCCTTTGCCTCAGTGTTATGGATACAAAAATGAAAGCCACATATGGGTCCTCTTCTCAAGGGCCTTGCCATGCAGCAGACAAGACAGATACCGATGAAAGGGAGTGATCCTCACAGAACATGTGAAACCATGGACTGGAGGTACTGAGTGCTCTGGGTGCACCTAGGAAAGTATTGTTTACAAAGTGTTGGGGACACAAGGAAGACCCCAAAAGCCTCTCTCATAGGATCATTGAATGTCCAACACTGGGGATTTATTTTAAAACACTCTGGCACACTTTGTCTAAGGAAATGCTCTTTATTCACTGAGAGTAGTGATGCGCAACTCTATGTAATGAGAGGACAGATGTCACGATACATCATAAAACACAAGTAAAAAACTATGACGGTTGGTTTCAGAGATAGTTTGTCAATTTCTCCAACACTTGAAGTTCCCACATGAAGCAGCAATTTTGATCCAAGGCTCACACCAAAAAGAATAGAAAACATGTGGCCCTCTTATTCATAACAGTCAAAAATAGGAGAAAGCCCAAATGTTCATCAACTGCTGAATGATTAGTAAAAGGTAGTTTGTCCAAATGATGGAGTATGATTCAACCGTAAGAACCACGTGCTGTAGTATGGATGAAGCAGTAGAACAATGTTCTAAGAGAAAGAAACCAGGCACAGTATGCCACAAGTTGCATGATTCTATCTATATGAGATTTCCAGAATAGGCAAATCCATAGACACAAAAATAGGTTAGTGGCTTCCAGGGGAAGGAGGATTGAGAGCGACAGAGATGACTGGGAATGTCAGGAGGTTTTCTTGTGGAGTTTTAAAACTGTTCTGGGATTAGACAGTGATCATAGTTGCACATCTTTTCAATGCAATAAAGCTGCTGAAGTGTATACCCACAAAGTATATTGTATGTGAATTATAGTTTCATAATAGAAGGAAATATTTTTAAATAACAATTAATTATGCAAACAAAAAGTGATCTCATTTCTGTAATAATACATCTTTATTTGCATGGGAAAAATTCTGGAAGATCCCCCTGCATTAAACTAAGGCCATGAGATTAGTTATTGTTAATGGAGTAGGAGTGACTAGGACAGTGTGTCCAGGCCAGCACAGCAAGGAGGCAGCTGCATCTTCTCCACACTGGGTCTTCCCCTACTGTCACCTTAAGGCAAACACTCTGAGGCCCTAGGGGACAAGGAAATTATGCAACTGCAGAAGACTGAGTCCCTGATTTGTGCTTGGCTGACAGCTGTTCCTGGATCTACTACAATGTCCTGAATTTCATGTGAGCAAGAAATGCATTTCTATTATATTTGAGCCACTGCACAGCTTTGGGCAGTTAACCCTAAAAAGTGCAGGAAGGCTGCAAGTAATTTGTAATCTATGAAATAGGGACTTTGCCAGTTTGGTCTGTATTCCTTCCCCAAACTGGTGTGCGCGCTCACCCAGTCTTGAGCACAGCCTTCAGGACAGAATGGTAGATGCTGTCAATGGCTGGCTGTTCCCCTTGGGCCTCCCAACTTCACTCAGCAGCCCCATATGACACCCACCTGCTGGGAGCTCCTTTCTGCTTGAAGGATTTCCTGAGGTGAAGCAAAGCCATTCTATGCATGTCAGGCCAAAGACTCTAGGGACATAGGGATCCTCCCACTCACTGCAGTACCACTCAGTCAGCAACTAAATGGACTTGATGTATAAATAACTCAGGGCCCTCACCTTTCTGATGGAATGACTTCCAAAACCAAATTCTTTCCTCATAGTTTTTCCCTAGCCTTAAGCTCTGATGAGCCACAGTGATAAGTGGTGGCATGATGACTCCTTCTCAGCAGTTGTCCCTTCTCTGCCTCATATTCTTACTCTCATCGCTATTTCCTGCAGCCCCCGACCCCAAATCAACTTGCACTTGAATCCTTGTCTCACGTCTGCTTCTGGGAAACCCAAAGTAAGACAAAAGATTGCTAGCTCCGTAGTCAAAGGATCCCTGTGCACTGTTGGGGACTGAACGGCGAATGGAGATTTCATGTGTTGAAGCTCTAACCTGTACCTCAGAACGTGACTGCGTCTGGACACAGAGCCTTTAAAAGGAGATGATGACAATATGAGGACATTATGGTAAACCCTAATCCATATGTCTGGTAACCTCAGAAGAGGAGGAAATTTGGACATAGACACCAAGGGTTCCTGTGCACAGAGAACCAACCATATCTAGAGGCAATGAGAAGACAGGATTCTGCAAGCCAAGGAAGAAGGACTCAAAGAAAATCATCCAGCTGGCACCTTGATTTTGTACTCTTAGCCTCCAGAACCATGAAAAAAAGAATTCTATTTAAATCATTCAGTCTGTGATATACTGCTATGAAGGCAAAAGCAGATTGCAGCATGATTCTAGTCCAATCCCTTTCTTCTTACTCAGAGAAATCTCATGTCCAGAGATGAGTGAAAGTCACCTAAGTTCACAGAACGACTGAATGTCAAAGTCAGGACAAGAGTTTAGGCCTTTGACTCCTACTGTATGGTGGCCAGCAAGCACTTCAGGGAGCTGTTCTAACTTCCAGCCTTATCACAAGGCAATATATTTGGAAATTATATACAATGGTATTATCAGTTCTTTGGCCCAGGATCAAGAGGACCGTGTTCAGAAGGGCCAGAGGAGGAGGTGGGAACCTAGGGAGAGGTTTTTTGTTTTCCAAGGTCACTTGGCAAGTCTACGTTGCCCAGGTTAGGCCAATATTGACTAAAGAGGAACTGGGTAACCAATAGTCACAAAGCACACATCAGTCCCATATAAGCTCATGTGTTCTTGCAAGACCATACACTTAGCTCAAACAAGCTTCTGAAGACCCAGATTCCAAAACAGAATGTCATTTGCACTCCTTCTAATTTGTGTGGCAGACTGGTGGGGGGAACCTCCCTGCTGGGTGTGAGGACTTTGTGACATTATATTAGGTTGTGTCCCCAGAAATAACTGACTTTTACAGAAGTTGACCTGGGCAGGGGTTCCTTCCTTACTTTTTTTCTTTTTTCTTTTTTATTGGTTCAACATAATCTTACCTGTTGCAGGGAATCGTTGCTACATATTCATGCATACACAGGTATTGACAAAGTAAGTTAAGCCTGATCCTTGTCCAGATTGCCCCAGCTTCATTTTCCCATTCCCCCATCTCATGTCTCCTGTAATTCTCCCACGTTATAGATAGAAAAGAACACTAACACATTGTTGGTGGGATGACAAACTGGTCACTCTAGAGAGCAGTGTGGAGACCTCTCAAGAAATTAGGGATGAAACCACCATATGGCCCAGCTATCCTCTCTTACTTTTATCTACTGAAGAAACACAGGTCATAAAATCACCCTATTAAAAGTGTCCTCATGCCTATCCACATGGGGTGATCTAAATGGTCTTTCTAAGTGGACAACAAGGCTGATCCCTGCTACTGAGCACAGCACACACACACGCGCACATACACACACACACACACACTCAAACTCAAACAACTGTTTACCATTCTGCCTTTGGCTCTGACCAACTGGTCTTTAAAATCTGGAAAATAGCCCTGGCCCTCAGTCTGTGAAGAATATATGGTTCTTACTTAGCAAAACATAAAATGTAGAAACAAATTATTTTCCTAATCCGCTATTGAATCACAGGCCTGTTTGTGATACCAGCACTTGGCAAACAGAGGCAGCCACTCTGAGACCTTGCCTGCAGTTGGCTGCAGCCTCTGAAACCCAAGGCTGGCTCATGGTGAGTCTGCAGAAGTGAGGGGGAAAGTCCAAGTCTCCTAAGCCTCATGCCAGATCTTATGGTCACTTAACATGCTTAATTTCCCTGTCATTTTAGCTATAGATGATTTAGTCCTTTGTGTTTAAATTGCAGTTGGTTGGAGTTATTGATTTTTTTTAATTTTTATTTTTGAACAACCATACAAATTTTTAACAAAATAATATAAGATGTGTATAGTTTCTGGATACTAGATTTACACCCAAGAGTGCCCCTTTCAATTTCCCACCCATATTCCTCCCTTCCCTTACCCACAATATCTCTAAAAATGTATTAGGCTGTATAACATTACACCTTATCTGGATTTAGCACATGATAATAGACCACCTTTCTGAAAGGCCAGGGGGAATCTCTACTGTTTCCTACATGCAGCTGATTGGAAGAGTAATCTTCTAGGAACTGTCCTAAAGTCCTAAGCCACTGGACAAGACTTCCGAGAGTGGTTGCCTCTGGAGTTTCCAAATTAACCCTCCGAATCTCCCTACATCTATTAATTTACTCAACAAAAACAATACATGGCATGCACCTAATAGAACAGGCTTTGAATAAGAGCAAAACCACATCCTACTGGGCCTTTCACTTAGCTTTGACTGTCCTGAGGTTAATGAGGTGGAGACTCTGGTGGCAAACATTGCACTTGGAGAAGACTGGGAATCCAGCAAGTGACACTGGGGAATACTTTCTAATCAGGACAAAGGAGGGTGGCTCTGCATGAGGCATACTTTCATACACCTTACACCATGACTCAACACTGTGAATTTGGAATACTATGACATCTCCCCATGTAGCCCAGACAGAAGCCATGTTTCTAGAACCTGTGTTCTTCTCAGTAATGTTGCTTTTTTTTGCCATTGTGCAAGTTGCCAGATCCTAAATGTAATCCTCGTCTCAAGTCTCAACAAAATAATATAATATAATATAAAATGAAATGAAATTAAGTAAAATAAAATGAAATAGCTGGGAGATTGTGAAGGAGAAGATCTCATGCAGGTATGCCTGACAACAAGGGCTAACACAAAAG
Organism: Aplodontia rufa; assembly: GCA_004027875.1. Classification (NCBI taxonomy): domain Eukaryota; kingdom Metazoa; phylum Chordata; class Mammalia; order Rodentia; family Aplodontiidae; genus Aplodontia; species Aplodontia rufa. Next base: position 18,556 of record PVKS010017824.1, read on the forward strand.
ACTGTTCCAGAACCACAAGCTTGCACAAAGACCACCGCCTCATGCATAGAATACTGCTCTGAGGATATCAGCCTGACTGATGTCTGTCCAATCCTGCATTAGTGCCACCCTGGCCATCGATCTTTGAAACCTCTGTTACTAGTGCTTATGACCAAAGAATATTGCTTCAAAATAGCTTATGCAATGCTCCTCATTTTGGATTTGAATCATCCTTTCACCAACCTTCAAATACCCCATGGCTTCCATGCAGTGCTGGCTCCTATTCTGCTGCTCCCCAGTAATTCCCAAGAAATGTTATTCATTTCAGAGTCTTTCTCTATGTTTAATTTAAATGATGCCCTGTCAGCATCTGTGGTATTGCTATAAGTTTGTAAAAATAGAATTTCACTTCTTATTTTAACAAACTGATACAAAAAGAGAATTTTATATCATTTTCCATATATGGAAGACCTGAATTTGCTTGTAATAAACTCAAGATTATCATGGAAAGTGTGTCATTGTATTTTTGAAAATTTTAATCATGGCAAGCTAAACGGTAAATAAGGAATTACATGTAATAATGTATTTAGTTTACAGAGGTGTACAACGGGAAACCATTCACTAAGTGTGAAAAGGGACTGCTAATGGTCATATCTAGCAACACAGTTGGTGACACCTTGACCATTGTCCTGACTGCCCATGAGGTGACTAGCCTGGTTTGTTCAAGGGTCATCATCACTGTGGTCATTTCTTTGAGCTTCAGGGGACTTCTTCCTGTTGCTACGGGCTGAAAGTGGGTGACATTTACACCTTTCAACGCTCTTGACAGTTTGTTGTAAAAAAGGGGTGGGTCAGACTCCCTGGGCTCAGTTCAGCCCTAAGTCTGATTGAGTCAGTCTCTGAGAGACTGGTGGAGGAGAGAGCTGCAGTCCTTGTAGATGTAAGTGGTCATCCTGGTAGTCAGGCATCCACATTAGGCAATTTCTGTGGGACTGCTGAGAAAGAATGTGCGAGTGAGAGCAGGGTCAGCTATTGCGGTAAACAGGTCCAAATTTCAATAACTTTTTTTGCTTACATAAAGAACTAGAGTGCTCTTCTGATCAACAATGTTGTGTCCAAAGGTTTTTGTAAATGGCAGATGGTAAATATTTGAGGCTCTGGAGGCCATGCAGGCTCTGTGGCAGCTGCCCAACTCTGCTGTCAAACCGAGAGCAGCTGTGGACGGTGCTTGGGCACATGGGCAGGGCTATGTTTCAATACAACTTTAGTTTTTTTATTTCTTATTTTTCAGAAATTTGTTTGTTGAACAAACAAACTCCTAATGAAAAAATATAATATATATATAAATTCTGAAAATTAGATTTACCCCCAAAAGCCCCCAAGTTTTTTTTTTTTTTTAGTTTTTAAAGAGAGAGGGACAATGAAAGAGGGAGAAAAAGAGAGTGAGAATCAATTTTTATTTAGTTTTGCATGTGGTCTTCATTGCTCTGACACTTCGTTGTGTATGTGGTGTTGGAGTTCAAACTTGGGGCCTCACGTGTGCCAACTGCTGAGCCACCGCTCTGGCCCCCAATTTTAGTTTTAGAAATAGACACTGAGCCCTATTTGGCCCTTGGACTGTAGTTTGCTGACCCCAATGTAGATTGTGGTAGCTTTGCATCCTTTAACTTATTGCTTCCTGAGTTGTCATGGGTGCTGACTGCAGTTAGCTGGAGATGGAGGAACACGGAGGAGTGACCACAAGGGTTCCAGGGTCCAGCCTGAATGAGGCTCTCCTCCCTGAACTCACATCCCATGATCAATCCAATCACAAGGGGGCACTGGGAAATGCGGTCTGTACATGGCCAAAGAAACTGGGACAGATTAGTGAACTCCCAACAATCCCTGCCACAAGTATTATACATTAGATTGTGGATTTTATGTTAAGAATCATTATTCTAATATACAACAGAATAAATACATAACTTATATTAATGATTTAGTATGCACACCACTCAAAAGAACTTGCCTACCTCCAGGAAGCAACGCACTGTGCTCTGAAAAGCACTGAGCTTTTGTATTTTCTTGAATCAAATCACAGGAACCTGATTGTAAAACCAGTGTCTGTTTGCTAGGGATGCTGTGTTAAGGTTTTCTTTAGCCTTTTAATTAAAAGGGGTGGGGGAAAGAAAAGATAATTCAGCAAGACAGGTAAAAATTTAAACTCAGAAAAGTTAAGATCAAATTATAACCCACAAAGTGCTCAGCCAAAGTTAAACTATAGATTATGTGATAAATGTCTGGGTCAAAAGACTGGCCTCAAAATAGAAAAACATTTTATGTGTTTTCTTGCCCTGATAATTATCTGTATTGATCGTTGTAAATGCTCACAACTATCTGTGATGTCACTTGAAGGTACTGGGTATGAAGAAATTGGGCACGGTGTGTGAAGAACAGAGAAGGATATTCCTAGTGGTGTCAGGCAGGCTTGGGCACTTCCTTGGTGGCCAGTTAGACTGGAAAGGTGAAGAGATGTTCGATGCCTGGCTATGAACATACTTCATGCCTGAACAATGAGGAACTCTGAATGGCTTTAATTCCAAGCCATTGGAATTAAAATGGAAAAGGGTTCCAAAAGCAGCATCTGGCAGAAGCAGGAGAGCCATTTAGAGGCACCGGTGTAGAGCTTGAAAGAAACCGTAGACGCTCCCTAGGATGCGGAAGATGAACTCTCCTTTCTAAACACAGCTAAGTCCTCTGCATAAGAAAGCTTGGATTTGGGGATTGCACAAAATTCAACAAGAATAAATGACATATGCTTCCCCAAAAAGCTGGAGTGCACAAACGTTTGCCCTAATCCCAGGATCGATTGGTGCTGATCTTTCCTTTTCACGGAAGGTCCTGGGAGTGATGGGTATGGAAAACATGTTTTCTTGGGGACAATTTGGTAAAATACATATTCATTATATATTTAATAGGGATATCTCCTTTGTGCTTGATAATTATGTTATCTTTATTTCTCTCTTCTGATTTTTTAAGAGAGAAAGAGAAACAGTTTTATTTAGTTTTTCACGTGGCTTTTGTTGCTCCAAGACTTTGTTGTGTACGTGCTGCTGGGGTTTGAACTTGTGTACTTGTGCATGCCGGGCAAGTGCTGTAACTGCTGAGCTACCGCTCCAGCCCTCTTCTGATGTTATAAAATCTAAACGCTTGCTGACCATGAGGGATGGACACACCTAGAGTTGGCTAATTCCTAAAGACAGGGAAAAACTCACTTGTGAGCTTTTTATACAAACTAACCAATCCAGGGTCTATGCCTTTTTATTTGTCTCTCACCCCCTGGACCACTGCCCACCCTCATCACTCCACAGACAAGAACCCACTGAAATCATTCCAATTAACACATCCTAAGCCTACTTTGCCCATCTCATTTCTTTCTCTCTCAAAATAAAGACTTTTGTTCATAGCTCCCCCTACCTGTTGTATGACCCCAGTGCTTCCCCACATAGCACCCTCCCACATGCACAGACCACCCCTTGACTTGGGAACTATGAGTAACAAATTCTCTGTTCAACAGCAGTCTTTTCCTGAGTTGATGGCCTTGCCATACGTAAATAATAATAAAACCTGTATTTCAAAACACCGTAGAGAGGAAAAATTCTGATTGAGCCCAACATCATATCATATGTTCATGTGAGAGAAGTTGATGATAGCAAAATTCTAAACTATTCTCAGTGACCAACAGCAGCAAATGAAGAAATCATTTGCTGAGTATTTATAGTGTGGGATGCAATGTAGCTGTCAAAAATCTAAAGAAATATTGTTTTGAAATATTTATGTTTTTAAAAAATGCCAATTCAGAGCCAGGTGATGTGGCACACACCTGTAATCCCAGCAGCTCTGGAGGATGAGGCATGAGGCTTGTAAGTTCAAAGCCAGCTTCAACAACTTGGTAAAACTCTTTCTCAAAATTAAAAAAAAATAAAATTAAAAGAGATAGGGATGTGACTCAGTGTTTAAGCAGCCCAGGTTTCAATTCCTGGTACCAAAAAAGAGGTAATAAGCACCCATAAAATTGGGGTACACGTAATTCCCACTTCCAGTGATGAGTAGAGCTTCCTATTTTGAGATTTATGGCTGGATGAAGCTTCCCACAGGCTCTCTGCATCTCCAATCCTAGCACTGGCTCTTGGGGCTCTTAACACTTCATTACATCTGAGTATCAGAAGGTACTTGTCATATATCAACATATATGATTTCTGTCCAGAGATCTGAGTTTCAAAAGAAAGAAGTTTCCTGAGGCTCAAGGATGTGACTTCTTGATTACTCTTGATGAAGTCCATGCCTGCTCACCTTGCTAGTGGTCATGATGTTGGACAAGGGTATCCGAGCTCTTAAATTAACAATCAACCACCTGTGGCCCTCTTTTCCCATTGAGTGACCTATTTAGGGGCAGGCACTTCTGTAAATCAATTATTTCATGCAATCAAACTAACCAAGGGGATCTACTGCCATAAAAAAAGATCAAAGGGCAGCAGTTATTCTGTGAACCAAGTATGGATGACAATACAAAATGATCCTCATTTTTCTGGCAGAGAGCACATTGATTCAAATCCTTTAGGATAATTTTTTTGGGTGTACACTACAATTAATGTATGGAACACCCATGACCTAGCAAAGTCACTCTTAGGTATACATACAAGGGAAATGTATGTTTGTTCTCATTAGGAGGTATGTTCTAGATATTCATGACAATATCATTTGCATATAACTTCTAACTAGAGACTATGTGTAAGCTGAATTACATAACCCCTAAAAGTCTTTTGTTGAAGATTCCAACATGACTACATTTGAAGATAGAGCATTTATGTAGATATCTAAGTTTAAATGAGTCATAAGCGGTTGTCCTAGTCAAGTAGAATTGATGCACTTATGAAGAAAAAAAGTGATACCAGAGAGCTGAAATTAGAACTGTATTTAAGAATGCTGGGACTGCCAGTAGGATATAAATGATTTATAAAATAGCATTTAATGTGACAGTATTCTTTTAAATGTGCTGAGTTTTATTTCCTATTTGTTTATTTTTCCAAATATAAATGAAGATATTAACCTGCTGTAGCAACAGATGCCATGGAATTTCCAGATGCCTGCATGTGGCCTGATCGTCTACCTAGGGCTGTCACGTATTTATGATGAATTGACCAGCTTATTTTTCTATTTTCCTTTTGATATTTGTTCCTGTGATATTAATATAACCTCCCAACTTTCCTTTAGAGTATCTGTGTGGTGTATCTTTTTCCTTTTACATTCAACCTGCCTGTATCCTTACAGGTATGTGTATTTCCACCCAAGTTTGCTTTGGAAGTCAAGATTGATGGTTTCATCCCTCCCCAAAGAAAGTTTGATTTTTGTTGCATGCATTGATGAGGGCAGGCGTCTCCAGATGATCCAACACAGCTTCAGAGAGCAAGGAAAGGATGCTGGTTCAAGTGTTTTATGTGGTTAGGGGTAAGGGTTAGGGTGGACTTTATGAGACCTGATTTTCTGCAGTTAATCACCACCAGTCCACCCTGTAGAGACAGCTTCCTGCAACAGCACCTCCCTCTTCATCTTTCTCTCTTTGAGCGGATGGGCGCATCTCTAGCCCAAGATACAGACATTGATTTGGTCTCCAAAAGAACATTTATTCTCCAAACATTTCTGCTCCCTGCCTCTGCCCGTTCCCACTGCACAATTCTGCAGCCACTACAAAGGACACCTCTTTGGATGACTTTCATGGAATACATCTGTCTTTTTGGCTCTGACCTCCCAAGGCTGGCTCTGCCTCCTATTCACAGCTCCACATGTTCTCTCTTGGGAGGTTTCTGTGATGCCTCCATGGCCTTGAGCTCAGTCCAGAAAGCCACTTCTTTATCTTTCAGCTTCTGGGCTGCCTGGGTGGGAGCTCCAATATGCAGGTACCCTTCCTTCTGGTCATACTCAGGCCAGTGGGGCAGCCCATCCCCATTGGGGTTCCTGGGAACAGAATAAAATATAAATCCATCAGAGCTGCTATTGGTCACCACATTTCTTTGAGATTTACTGGGATTCCCTGGCTCATCTCTTCCAAACAACATACATATCCAGAGATGAGATGAGTAATTCTTCCTTTTCCTGGGGCAGCCAGGTTCATTGTCAGAGTGGCCTGGGGACAGGGTCTGGGATGTGATCACTTTCCATTAAGTAGGCCCCACCACACCCAATCCCATCAGTACTGTTTCAAATTTGTCACCAGCCTCACCCATTGCGAGCAAAGTTGGCCCAGAATTTCATCACCATCTTGCTGAGGTTGGTCTCTTCTTCAGAGGCACCCTCTGTTGAGAAAGAAGGAAAAAACCCTTTACTACTCAAAGTGTGCTTCTTGGGCCAGCAGCTGCAGCATCTAGGAGCTTGTTTGAAATGCAGACTCTGGGCCCTGACTTCACACCTACTGAGTGCAGAAGACCCTATCACTTGGTATGCACTTTCATGAGAACAGCTCTTCTAGGACTCAATGATGGCATGCAGGCCATCTGTAAGCTGGTTGCCTCAGTCTTCCATGCCCACCTGTCTTGTCCCCTGCGCCCTGCCCCATTCAGGGTTGCAATGTTATACTCCAGAGTTCCCTCTATCTTGAAAGAGTGTTGGCTCTTGCCTCTTTTCCCTCAATCTCCTACACAGTTATGAAACATGTCAGAATTGCCAAGGTCCTAAGTAGTCTCCTCACTGGGAGACATCCAGAGGTCCTGTTGGATCATAAACAGTCATGAGAAAGATCAAAAGTCACATGCAACTGATGAGAGTTAATGTATTGAAGATACTTGTGAAAGGTTTTATTTAAACATTATATTGTTAAATATATTATCAACAAAAATATGTGGATACTGGACTCAAAGTTAGTAATAATTCTAACCTCATTCTCATATTCTAGTGTGCTCCTCTTAGTAGAAATCAAGAAGGACTATTTTTGCCATAGGAAATGGTCCTGAAGGTGACATACAACCTCTCTTGTTGTGGTTAAAGGCCAGAATTCTGAATGTATGATTCAGGGCATATGAATGTACATCCCCCTTTCATGCATATTAAAGAAGAATAAAGGCTGGGAATTTCTCATATATAACTCAGCTCTCTTATAGTGAGTCAGGAAACTAAGATCAGGAGAGAAGTAGAAAAATGCTCCAGGCCACCAAACCAAGATGGAAACCCACTGCTCCTAACTCCAAGCTCATAGCCAGCAAAAAATCATTACCTATTAAAAATGGGGATCCAAATACTGAGAAGAGTTCATCCCCGTGGTCTCCTTTCACAGACTTTGGTCTCACCTCTGATGAGAAGCTTGGGCAATACTCATACTCATACATGTAGGTGGGGGCTCCGGCATCTGAGAAGACATGGAATTGTGCACAGTTCACATTACCAGACACACAGCTGGATGGCATCAAGGTCTCTGGCTGTGCAGGAAACCTCTGTTTATCAGCATAGTAGAGGAATAAAGTTTCTGGAAGCTCCTCAACTCAGTTCTACAGAGCTGGTGGAGGTGGAAGAGGGATTTCAGCTATATGAATGACAGAATGAAAGAATACAAGGCACCCAGTAAAACATACTGTGAGCATTTCATTGATAACATACTAGTACTCATTTGTGTTAAGGTTGCCTACAATAGAATAGGTACCTTCTACTCAGCCTAGTTTTTAGTATTTCCAGTGTTGTTCTCAATTATTTAGAGAATTAAACAAATCCAACTGCGTATCTGAAAATGAAGATACTTAAATATAAATATATGTGCAGAGATGAAACACTCTCATCTCTTTGGTTTCAGGAAACCTCCAATCTCAGAGATTCATATTTCTATCTCCTCACATATCCTGCTTCTGGCTTCATCCCAAAGAGTATTAAGGCATTAAGTTGATAAGGTGAATTCAAAAATTCAGAGACCAGGAAGGGTCAATTTGCCTCTTTCCTGACTTCTATGCTCCTCCTCTTCCCTGCCACGCTCTCTCTGCACTGAGGCCATCCTGTCCAAACCCCAAGAAGATGCCACATTTCCTGTTTACTATATCATCCAACCCACCAATCCCTGTTCCTTCAGAACTTATTCAGAGACCCCCAGTCTTTAGCAGGCTATATTGGTCAAAACACTAACAGAAGAGTGATTCTAAGGAAGAAAAGATTTGGCCCCAAATCAGGCTGTTGGAGAAACAGTGCAACTCCATGCCCCCATGGATATAGTAGGAAAATTCAAAAATATAGAAAAAGTAAAAAAGGAAAATAACATTTATATTCCCATCACTCTATATTTTAACACACATGTCTAATTGTTTAATACTGTTCATGTTATTTTGTAGTATATCATAATCATCACTTCCTATCAGCAAATATTCTTCAGCATATGTATTTAACAGCATATGCCATCACTTAATGGGAATGAATGTGATTTATTTAATTGTTCCTCTCAGCCTGCAACACTGCACCCTTGGTTCAACAAGAAGTGCGTTTGGAAGAAGCTTCCTTCTGTGACTCTGTAATCCACTTATTAAGTACCTGCTTCAAGGTCAAGCACAGCTTGCTGAAAGGTGTTTTTAACCTTACCTCTGCCATTGAATCATGTTAGGCAGGAATTCAGAACTCAACTAGAAATCAGTGAAATATTGTGAACGACAGAATTTATTTTAGACAGTATGCTACCCAAGAAACATTTTAAAGCTTTTTGCCTAAAAACATTGAGACTTATAAAATTCCTATATTCATAATTCAAGTCTTCAAAGGAATATTGGTTTAGGAAATTACAATTAGGAGCAACAAGAGAAAAAACACAGTGGAACACTAGCTAGTAAACAAGGATTTGCATTAGAGGAGTTGCAGAAGGAGAACAGAGGAAAATAGGGACCAGAAAGCATCTTTCAAGAAATAGTTGAAAACTTCCCTAATGTGGGATAGATGCCTAAACCTAGGTACAGAAAGTAAGGAGGTCTCCACTTAATTTGAATCAATGCATAAAATGATCAATCAAAAATCAAATACAGGAAAAAATTCCAGAAAGTAAGGAGGTCTCCACTTAATTTGAATCAATGCATAAAATGATCAATCAAAAATCAAATACAGAAAAAATTTCCAAAGGCATGAAGAGATGAGAAACACATTGCACCAAAACAACATCAGCATGTTTCATAGAAGTTTTGAAGTCAGAGGAGAGCAGGATAATACATTTACCATGTTGAAAAAAATGCCAACACAGAATACCTTACCCAGGAAATACATGTTTCAGAAATGAGGGAGAAATAATAAAGTTGGAATATACATGAGGGTTGGGAGGGGAGAGTCACAGACTGAAGGTATTGAAAATATATTCAGTGAAATAATAGAAGAAATTTCCCCAAAGCTTTGGAGAGGCATGGACATCCAGATACAGAAGGCATTTAGAACTCCAAACAAATATGACTAGCAAAGAACCTCTTCACAACATATTGTCGTTAAACTGCCAAAAGTAAAGAACAAAGAAAAACATTAAAATTTGGAAGAGTGAGGTTCTAAGTCATATTTAAAAGCACTCATCAGAACAACAGTAGATTTCTCAGAAGAAACATTTAAAAAATTCAGCAAAGTATTATGATACAGTCAATGTACAAAAATAAGTAGCTTTTCTATACACCAATAATGAACATGCTGAGAAAGAAATTAGGAAAATCATTCCATTGAGATTAGCATAAATAATGCCTAGGAAAAAACCCAGCCAAGGAGGTGAAAGTCCTCTATAGTTAAAATTATCAAACAGTGAAGAAAGAAATTGAAGAATACGTCAGAAGTCAGAAAGACCTCTCATGTTAACGAATTTGGAGATTTAATATCATTAAAACAGCCACAGTATCAAAAACAATCTACAAATTCAATGCAACACCTTTCAAATTACCAATGTCATTATTCAAAGAACTAGAAAAATTATCCTAAAATTTATGAGGAACTACTGAAGACCTCAATTAGCCAAAGCGATCCTGAGCAATTATATACACCCAGATTGGCTAACCTAGAAGAAATGGAGAAATACTTAATCCAACACACCCTAACAAGACTGAATCAAGATGAAATAGATAACCCAAAGAGATCAATAATGAGTAAGGAGGTTGAATAAGGGATAAAAATTCTCCTATTAAAGAAAAGCTCAAGATCTGATGGCTTCACTGATGAATTCTGCAAAACATTTAAAGAAGAACTAATATCATTCCTTCTCAAATTCTCAAATTTCTGCAAAAATCAAAGAACGTTTTAAAATTCTTTTTACAAGGATAGCATTACCTGACACTAAAATAAGAAAGGACATTATAAGAAAATAAAACCATAGGACAATATCTTTCAAGAACATAAATGCAAAAATTTCCTAGAAAATATCAACAAAGTGGATTCAACAAAAAATCATGTTTTATCACTTATAGGTGGAATCTAAAGCAATCAAACTCAGAAAGGCAAAGAGAAAAATAGTAGTTACATAGGTTGTTAAGGGGAAGAGGGAGACAGTGGAGAAAGGATGGTCTGAATGTCAGGATAATTCTTTACTTTTTTGAGTTCTACTGTACAGTATGGTAAATACAATTTGTAATAGAGTACTGCACATTTCAAAACTGCTAAGACCAAATTTCAAATTTTCTCAGTAAAAACAGTGTTAATTTGAGGATGGTATGTTAATCAACTTGATATAATTATTCTACTTTGTATTCATGAATTGTAGTGTCAGTTGTACCCCATAAATTTATAATTTACACAAATGCATTTTGTTAGATTACTATTTTAAGAATTCTATGAATGTTGCCACCCCCTTTTCTCTCTTCCTCTCTCCCCCATGATAGACCCCCTGTCTGGCCCTCAGTTTGCCCACCAACACACACCAAGGTAGGCAAAAGCCAGCATAGATGTTGAAAATCAATACCTTTTCCCTGTGCACTTCCTACTGTCCCCTCCTTTTGCCTTCTTAGTCCTGAACACCTTATAGCTGAATCCACCTCTTAGCAACTTCCACCAGTTAACAACCTAATTCAGAACAAGCTCTGACCTTGAAAAATCTCCCAAGACCCATCTTCTAATAATCACCTTCTAGTTCTGCAACCCACAGAAACCTCAGGGAAGGAGCCTACTTATACCCCCTGTATCTAGGGAAGTCAGACTGACTTCCTCCTCTAGCGTCTATAGCTCTTTGCTAAGGTTTTTCTCTAGCCATTAGAAACTACTCTGCCCATGTTTGCAGCAGATCACAGAACCACAGAATTAACAACTGGTGGAGCAGCCTTCAATGAATGAGAACTATATATTAGTGGATAAATAACCAGCTCTCTTGTATATCAGAGAGGATAATCCCGACATGTGTATTCTGCTTTGTTCCCTAGAGCTCCCAGCTCCACTCATCCACAGTTGACATGTTCTTGGCAGTGCATTGTTGATGGCTAGGGGATCTTTTCCTGCATTAGTCGCTCATGTGCTGTTTGCTGTGATTAGCTCCCAGACTAACTACTTGCATTTGCATCTATTTCTGAGTCTGCTACCAGCAGACACCAAAGTATGTCAGTGCCCCTCCTCAGACCATATGCTGACCCTCAGCAGTTTCCACATCTGTCAATGCTGGGAGATTAGGCACTGAAGTTGGTCGGTTAGTCCCTTTCCCATCCAACTTCTGGGACTCACCTCTGTGGGCACGGGCCACAATCACAGAAGGGATACCAAATAGAATATCTGCAATCATATCCTGGAACAAGTCTTTCTTTTTGACAGGGTCATCTGTCCCTCCTAAATACTTCTCAATGGCCATTGGAGTCAGTTCCTCAGGTATCTCCTGAAATGATCAAGAAAGGGATACCCCCACCCAGTGAGCAATTCAGATTCTCCAGCCAGTTAAGAAGGCCCATTAACTTCCTGAGCCCTGTGAAAATCCTTCCTGGGGTGGTAAGGTGAGAAAGACAGAAAAATGAAGATAGAACCTCAAGTCCTAGTCTTTCTTCTACCATTGAATTGGTCTGTAATTTGGGGCAAGTGCCCATCCCTTTGCTTCTCAACCAATTTTTATGACTCCCCAGATTCTTACAGCAATGGGGTAGGACTTCCACAAGAGTGACGCAGCTGTCTTCTGGTCCAGTTTGCTTTCAGAGAGAGGATAATTCATTATCTGTGAAAAAAAAAATGGTTAAGCATTTATGAATCATCAGAAAGAACCAAACAGGCCAACCAACAAACTAATGCAGAATTAAGGCTCTTTGTTCGTTCTTGATGTCCATGGGTCTTTCATGGAATGGAAGAAGGAAGCTTTATATAAATATATTTATCAGGTTAGGGACATAAAAGTAATCTAGTAAAGGAAACTTAAAGAGCTCATGAAAGAAAACATAGAACATACACCAAAGACTCAGATCACCAAGGAAACTAGAATTCACCATAGTCTCTGAAATCCTGACATGAGAACTTCAGAACTTTCAACATGTGACAACCCTGCCCAATCTCTGCACTCAGAGACATGACCCAACTCTAGCCTGACTTCCAATGGCCTAAGAGCATGACCCAGCTTCAGCAACTTAGCAAGGCCCTATGCAGCTTAGCAAAAACCTGTCTGCAAATAAAACATAAAAAGGGCTGGGGATGTGTATGTGTTTAAGCACCCCTGGGTTAAATCCCTGGTTAAAAAAGAAGAAAGAAAGAAACCTCTTTGAAAAGTAAACATTAGGGAGAGAACTTCTTTCCTTGCTTATTTATTTATTTTTGTGTGGTGCTTGGAATTGAAACCCAGGGGTGTTTTACCACTGAATTACCTGCCCAGCCCTTTTAAATTTTTTTTTGAGACAGAGACTCACTAAGTTTCTGAGCCTGGCCTGGACCTGCCTCAGTCTCCCTGGTCACTAGGATTATAGGTGTGATCCAGCATGCCTAATTTAGGGAGATAAGTCTTGATCTTCTCCCCAGTCTTGGTGGAGGGATAAAGGCCTGGCTTCCATGTCCTTCAGTTAATGCTGCTGTTTCTTACATAGAGAAGTCAGTTTCTTCTGCAATGAGCAGGGATCAAGATATGCTGCTGTCCAGCCACATGGACTCAGCACTCACTCAGTGTCTCCCCAAGCACACACTGACCCTGAGACTCCTCCAGCCTTTGCTGTCAGGGATCCGAGTTTAGGTCATGCTTTACCTTTTCCCTGTTGTGACCCTGTTACTGAAAAAAACCTGTTCAATTGCTTTAATGAGTGCCCAGCTTTGATTCTTGCTATGGTTTTATAAGGGACAAAAGGGAGGAAGGTCCCTTCTTCCCTTAGAGAAGCTAGTTTCAACTCCAGGAGAAGCAACTCTCCCTGAATTTTCCAGGAGGTGTCTGAGTATATATGTGGGCACACTTTGGGACCCATGAATCCACACCCAAGATGGAAGCTGCTGCATCCCAATCTAACACTCCTGAGCTCCCAGCTCCTTCTCCTTTCTAGAAATGTTTTTCATCTACACAATTATAATCTCTACAGCACCTCCCCAGCTGGGCATTTCAGGATTCTTTAATGGAAGAACGGTCAATAACTGTACCACCAGGAGACAGTATTATCAACCTGGAAAAGGTTTCCAAGAAAATGCCAGCTAGGGCCAATGGGACCAACTTCCCTGGACTTGGAGAGGATAGATGTGGCAGAACCAACAGGAGCAGAATTGGAGGGAAGATGGTTTTGTGTGTGCATGGGTACATTGAACAGGCCTGCACAGTCTCACCATTGGAATGATCCAGCTAAACTCTTGCTTGTTGAATCCCACCATGTAGGGCACAGTGTGGAAATTCTTTTCAGCCAGGATCTCTTCAGGCGTCTTCAGTAGAAACACTCCATCGATTACAGTGGGGAGGAAAGGGCAGTGCTAGGGAAGAGAGCAGCATAATGTGTGTAATTACTTGTTCCAGGTAACACCTGTGTTTCTCTACCTGCCTGGGGGCTTGGCCAGCACATAGATCCTTGTGGCTAAGAGCAGTGACCACAGAGTCTCAGGGTCCTAACAAGAAAGTATGTTTCTGAGACACAAAAAAAGAACTTTAATTGGGGAGATTTGGTGATAGATGGTGGTTTAATATGTCTATAAATTAGATTCTGGTTCATACTAGCTCTGTCTGTAAAGTTGCAACAAAGGCTGAATTAGTGAATATTGAGCCACGACTCCAAGAGCTGTTCCAGAGTGACGTTCCTATGAGTCTCTGGTCATAACGTTTTCATTGCCCCAGTTGTATGTGTGGGCTCCTAGTTAAAGACACTTTATGTAATACAGATTTCCTACAAGGATTTACTTACAGGTACTACTTATTTATCTAAAACACCAGCCAAGGAATACTTAATGTGATCTTGATTCTGTGTATGGTAAACACAAATTTCTGTGGCTTCTGCTTTACAACACTGTTGTCCACTGTGCTTTTTCAAAATTTAACATCTCATGAATCCACAAATTTAGCTGCTTTTCCATATTTTCCACAGCTGCATCATATACTATCAATGTTATATTAGCACTTTTGAGAATGGCCTCACCTGCACATAGGCAAATCTCATCTTCTTTCCAGATGTCCTATACTGTTCACTCAGTAACACTAAACTCCCGGCCAAAATTACTATCTCTCCAGGCTGAACAAAGCTTATCTATCGCTTGTATTTTCTCCCCAAGGCACAGCCCAGACTCCGCTGCTCAGGGACACTAGATAGAACTTCTTCACTATGCTTGAGAGTTATTATAAGACAGAAAAATCACTAACAAGATCAAAATATTGTTCAAGATGCAACAACAAACATGTCACGAAAGGGACATTTGTTAGGAAGAGAGACGATGCCAGAGGCAGAATATTTCCTTGTTTGACCTGCATGCATTTCGCAAATAACCACAAGTGTGCCACAGGTGTTGATTTGGTGATTACAAATACAATTGGGCAAGTACATGAATTAAAAAAACACAGAATTCATGATTAAAGAAGGATTACTACATAATCTGTTTATATTTAAACATGAGCTGTCTTAGATAAATGTTTAGCTTTAAGGAGATGTTAGCCTCAGTGTTCCAGGTGCCTACACAGAGACTCCAGTTTGAGGGAAATATAAGATAAGTCAATCTCCTGTCAATAGGCTGACAGTAAAGAGCAGAATTTGGGGACAACTGTTGCTGCCTGAGGAAGGTTGTGTCATTCCAAATAGCTTCCCTACTGGGTGATGCACGCCTGTAATCCCAGCATTTTAGGAGGCTGAAGCAGGAGGATCACAAGTTCAAAGCCAGCCTCATCAACTTAGCAGGACCCTGTCTCAAATAAAAAATAAAAAAATGGACTGGGTTTGGCTCAGTGGTTAAGCACTGGTTCAATCCCTGGTACAAAAAAGGAGGTGGGAGCCTTCTCTGGGAAGCCAGAAAGAGGAGCAACTCATCTGAAGGAAGATTCCAGCAGGCCACATGCATGGGCTTGGGAACAGACAGTACTGACCAGTGAAGAAAAGGGTGGGAATTTCCACTCAGTGGGAAGGGCATGATCAAATGATTACAGTTGTCACTCTGATCCCATGACCCTTAACAAGACATGTTCTGTAATGAAACACAGTTTCTGCATGGTATCTGGCACATCTCTAACACTCAGGTGTGTTTGGAAAAACCAGTTCAAAGGAGGCAAGGGCATTTTGTTTTGTAAGCAAGGTCAGGCTCATAAGAAAGGAGATGACATCTTCTAACTTGGGTTTGGAGGGCTAGCGTGGTGACAGCATAAGACATGTAAGTAGGAAGGGAAAGAAGAGACAGAACAGGATAGAAATTCAGAAGACACACTGAGGGCTTGAGAGGGCAGCACCTGAGCGGGGAAGAGTGACATCAGCATTCACTAGAACTACAATTGCCTCTGCCCACCAAGTGCATGCTGGTAGCCCTGTGAGGGCCATTTACATTGATTGCCATGCCTGGATCAGAGAACTCAGGGCCGTCCTTCGCGTCTCTCTTTTTCTTGCTCCTCACTGCCCATTGACAAGTCCTGTCGGCTGTTCCTTTAAAAATATCCAGACTCCAAACATTTCTTGCCACCACTGCTCTGGCTCTGGTCTAAGCCACCAGGATTCCTGGTGCAGTGCATTGGTCTCTTGGTACCTGTCATGGCCCTGCCCCAATGAAACAGGCCTTTGTTAAAATCAGAACACATCACTGCTTTGTTCAGAGCCCTCTGAGCACTTCCCATCTCCTGCTGAGTCACAATCAAGTCCTTTCTGGGACCATCTCTACCCTAACTCCGTGACCTCCCTAGCCTCCACCCTATTGCCCCCTGCCGCAGGGCCTCCATTCCAAACACAGGGGCCTCTGGGCCTTTACAATTGGTTCTCCCATAGCCAGGAGCACTCCTCCTCCAGTTTTCCTGACAGCTGGCTTCCTTTCCTCCTCCAGAGCTTGACTCCAAAGTCACCTACCACAGCAAGCCGTTCTCTGATCTTGATATTTACTTTCCTTGCCCATATCCTAATATTTTTCACATGAATTCTGACCATCATCAATACATCACTCAGTTTACTTGTTTACCTTTCTTTGATACTCTCCTCCTGCTGGAATGGAACTCTCCAGGAAGGCAGGGTAGCTTGTCTGTTTCATTGCTATATCCCAGCTGCTATTTCAGGTCTGACACACAGTGTGTGCTTATTAAATGTTTGCTGAACGGCTAAATAGAACTGATTTCATCCCCCCGCCCCAAGACCTATAAGGGATGTACTAGTATCCTCAAGCAGGAATAGAGAGGACAGGATTGTAAAATGATGCACAGCTAATATCAGCAGACACTAGCAACCCCTGGGAAGTGAGGGGGAGGAAGGAGAAGGGAGGATCTTGTGGGAGTTTCCTGGTTGCTGGGAGGAGGGTGGTGTCTTCAGAACTGAGATCCTGGAGCCGCTCCCTGTATAGTTGATCAAACCTATGGCCTCCTGGGAGATCTCTTCTCCTCAATGAAGCCTCCTCGGCTCATTCTCCTGTTATCTCTGCATCCTGAGAGTGGAAGGTTTAGTGTTGACTCCTCCAACGTGGCCATTTGAGAAGCAGGAAATGTAAAGGAGAAGGGGAAAGCTTGGTGCAGAGGACACAGAGGTGCTGACTGGGAGTCAGTTCCAGTCTTGCCTCTGGTTCTCTTGGCTGCTTTAATTTGGCCAGTGACTTCCCCTCTTTGGGTCTCAGTGATATACAAACAAAGAGAGAGTGTGATTCCACAAAGGAGAATTCCTTCACTAATAGTGAATTGGAGCTTAAAGGTCTTAAGACTCAAAACCTGTAATCAAGAAGCCAAAGGTACTTACCTTTGTGGGGTCTCCAAATAAATCAAGAGTGAAAAAACTCTGTGAAGACAAAAGTGGAAAATGTGGGTGAGAAGACTGAGAAGACTTCCTGGCATAGAAGATGGTCCTTTGAGCTGTGCCCCACAGGTACGGTATTCTCCCACCTGGTGCCTCCTTGGCTGAACCCAGAAGTGGACACTACACAGACTGTGCCTGGCATGAGCACAGGGTGAGATTATAGGATGAAGGAGGGGCAGGCACCAGCAAGCGAAGGAGAGACCTGGGAACCAGAGTCAGGGTCACTGGAGCACCGGAAAGGGCCTCTGCTATTCTTGCCTTCCTCTTCTTCACCCTCTCCCCCTATTTGTTTTGTTTTTATTGCAACCACACCACAATCTTCCTCTGGAGGAAACCATGAACAAGGTGGCAGCAGTGTCAGAGACGTGTCAGCCTCAATGGTAGGTGGGGCTGCAGGAGCAATGGACCACCGAGAAAGGACATTCCCTTCCTCTTACATCTTCACCCCCATTTTCCACTTCCCACTCCCTCTTCATGAGTCCAGGCATCTATCTATACTTGACCTTTGGTGCTCCATGTCCCTGAACATGGAGAGTATAAGGATGATACAAACCATTGTCAGCCCAACAGAGTTCATTCAAAACTACTCCTGAAATTTTTTAGACAGACAGTTTCTAAGGAGATAGCATACAAGACTAGAATACTGTTGTCTTTAACCTCCCTAATAAACAAATCTACCTCAGATAGAAACCAACAAAAAAGAGTGGCAAGCTGAGGAATAGAGACAGGGAGATTTTCAACACTATCTTAAGAGCACCTGGATCCAGCCATGCCCTAAGCCATCTGCTCATGAATTCTTCATTTATCTACAGTTTCTGTTATAACATATATGTATCACTCCCCAGAGAATGTTGAAGAGGGTTTTCTTATCCTGCTTAAGAAACCCTGATTCCAAGAAGTTCACTGAAACTCTCTCTCCTAGGCCTATCTTTACTGTGTGTTCACCAACATTGCAGTGATTGAAATATTACACTATACCAAAAGATACGATATATATGTGGGAAGGGAGCACTAGGGATTCCTCCACAATGGGCTGTAGCCCCACCAGCCAGTGATGGTGTGTGTGTGTGTGTGTGTGTGTACATATGTGCATGTGTGTGTGTATCTGTACCATAGGCAGCCAATAATCATGAAAGCATTTCTACAAGGACTCCAAAAATCTCAGAAAGAAGTCCTCAGATCTTAGGTTCTCTAGGATTTCCTGAAGATACTATCAATTTGTATATTAGCTTGCTGCTTTGTGCTGAATTGAGAATGTCTGGAATAATTGCCTGTTTCTGGGTATTAGAAAACAGATGTATCTTAATTTTTGGAACATGTTGGTCACCTTACTTGAACCTAATGAACAAGGACCCAAGCCCCAGGGCCATATTGGATTTAACCCACATACATACAGGCAGGACACAGTTGTAGCAGCCTTCCCTTTGGATCCAGAAGTCTCCTCCAGTGCCCAAAGCCCAAATAGAAAGGCCAGGGGTTCAAGTGATTCTTGAGCTCAGTCCCACCTCCCCCCACTAAGGAGTAGTTCCTATCAGGCCTTCATACAGTTTTATCTGGATGAGAGTCCTGCAGAGCTTCTCTGTGATGACAGACTGCAATGACCACCATCAGTCCTCAGATGACACCCTCTATGAGAAGAACCCCTGTTGGCTGCAATGAATGTTTCCCCTCTCTCCTTCCACCACACTTTTCCCACTAAATATATGGTTGTGTTTTCCCTTAGATTGTGTTTCTCCTTGTCAGTTCTTTGTGAGCAGGTACTCTGTTCACTTTATGTCTTCATCACCTCTCTTGACACCAACTCCCCATACACTTTGGGTGGATGGGTGGATGCTTGGAAGGATGGATGGATGGATGGATGGATGATATTGGTCAACACAAGCACTATTGTTGAACTGGGTGAGTACATAAGAAAATGGATGAAAGCTAGCACTTTGGTGAAGGGTGGTGCATTGCTTTTGGAGGACTGGATGATGTAATATAGATACGTGTTAGCTGAATGATTCATGGATGATTAACAGATTGAAAATGTCCAAATAAAAAGCTATGGATGGATGGACACTAGATTGATGAAAGGATATTAATGAATTGGGAGGATGGAAGAATGGATGGATAGATGATAGATGAATGGATGGGATATTTTGGAATTCTAATTGAGACAGAGTTTTATAAAAATCTACAAAACTGGTTACTATTGTTTTAATTTGTGTAATTTCTAAATCAGCCAAGATATATTTTCTATAATTTTTTCAGTTAATATCCTCATCCTAAAATTCAGGATGGCAGTTACTTGCAGATATATGAAATGTCTAACTTCTTTAAATGCATGTGAAAAGATGAATGACAAAAATATTAAATTTTGAAAGATCTGGAGGACATTATGCAATTTTCATCATATTATTGTTGGACATTTGAGGTATTTCATAACAAAAATGGAAAAATAAATTTCTCAATCTAGATTAGGCAGCTGACACTGCTACTGAGCGGTAAGAAACTGTCTAGGCAGTTGTCCTGGGTAAGAGGAAGATTGAACAAATGAAGCTTGGGGCCAAGTATAAAAGGTGGGGCTACTGGAATGAGGCACCTACCATTTTCATTGTGATCTCCAAAAGCTCATCTTCTGTCTTCTGGCGCAAGCAGTGAACCATGACTGCTGACGTGGTGGTTTTACAACCAGCAGTAATAGCAATTTTCTGCAGAGATCAGAGGCAGCAGCAGAGTTTAAGAAAAATGTCCCTTCCCTCCCACAATGTATACAAGATGTTCTATCCATTGCCAACTTCTTTAAGGAAGTAGGGGGAAGCTGAAAATACTGTAGACCAGCAAGTGTGAGTTCTGAATTCCACAGACTATTACCTCTGATAGTAATTGGAATTGTGGCATAAGCCTATTACATAATATCTCAGTATCTGCTAGCTTATCTCTACTAACATGAACACCATGTCCATTCTCAACACCACATAAATAAATAAATAAATAAGGCACAATGTTCTCAAAGTTCAATTCCTTAAGGGAGGCTGTATGGTTGAGGATTGGAAACTTGAAATCCAGAAGTCTACTGTCTCATTTCAAATCCATCTACTCCTCTAACTTGGTACTTGGTCCCATGCAAGCCATTCAATTTCTTTGTGCCTCAGTTTCCCCACCCATAAATGATGCTAATGATTTTACTAATCTAGTAAGAAGAGTTAATGTATGTGACATGCTGAAATGTGTATCATGTCTCCCGCACACTAGAGCTGCTGCATAATTGCAGGAACCCTAGATAGGACAGTCCCTATGAAATGTCTTCAGAAAGTGTAGAAGAAGAATTAAACATGAGCTGTGAAGGAGGTCTTCCTGTTCAACCATTCTCATCTTAATGGTGCTTGGAGCATCTCTGATGAACACCACAAGCAAGTCCCCCAAAGATTCTAACAGAGCAGAGGAAAAGTCCAGAAGCTGTCCAGGGTAAGACCTACCTCAGCCACGTGCTTGATGTCCTTCTTGACCAAACCAGCGGTGAAGGCCACACCACTCTCTGAAATGGCCCTGTGGAAGAGATTCTTGGCCAGAGGAGATAACACCTGACACAGGAGTGGAGAAGAGGAAGTTTATGCTCACAAGAAGAGGGTCAGTGACTCAGTTGCTCTTTCAGACTCCTTCAACCTGCTCCTCTGCTCTGACCATTCACCTGGAGAGTCTGGGGGTCGGTGAATATGACAGCTCCTCATCTATCCCAGCCTTTTAATCAGGCTTACCCTGAAGGCCAGCATTCCTTAGACAACCTCTGCAGGATGGAACCAGAGCAGAGATACAGGGGACGAACAGGAAGTGTGGGGCACATGCTCATCATGAGTACCAAAAGTATTATGAAGGCAGGTAGGCATTCCTACTCACGCGTTCTCTTTTGACATTTCTGTTACCCAGAATTTATCTGGAAAAAAATGATCATGAAAGCCCAAAAACAGTTCTACGAATGCCCACTCTGTTTATAATAGTAAAAATAGGAAATAACCCAAAGTCTGTTCTAATATGATGAGATTGGGTAAATACACATCTTTATTCTTATCATGGAATACTATACAATTGTTAATGATAATAATATGCAATAATACTTAATATCAAGGAAAACATTTATGTTATACTATAGCATTATGAAAATGTTTTAGGTAAAAAAGCAGCAAAGATAGATTACACAGAGAAAATGAGAGTTGATGGATGATGAAAGAAAAAGACAAAGAGAGATGGAAAATTATGTTAAAATAGAGAAATACATGTCAAAATGTCAAAAGTAATTGTCCTTGAATATTGCGGTGATTGGCTATTTTCTTTGGTCTTATGTGTCCTTTTTCCTTTTTCTCTACTTTAAAACATATATAAACATTTCCTCCTGAGTATTAACTATGACACCAATATATATTTGAAAATGAAGTAATTGGGGGGACTCTCTGTTCAACTTTGAGGTAGCAAGAAGGTTTCTGAGATGCCTGAACCTTCTATAGCTGCCCTCACTGTTCACCCAGTCCATTTACCAACACTGGCTAGATGTTTTACACCCCTATGTATATCTCCCCGCACCCCATGTGCCTTCCCATCCCATTCCACGTTCCATCCCTGATCCTCTCCCCCACCTCTCTCAGCCCCAAAGGCTGTCAATTCCAGAGAACTCCACCCTCCCTCTCAGGTAGGGATAAGCCACCAGAAGCACAAAGCCAAAGTCCCTGTCTGCTCTTGATGCTCAGGTCCCCAAACATGTATATCATATATTCACCTCTTCTCATTATAATTTATACCCACCCCCACATCCCAAGAAGTGGGTGAGACCTGATGTTAAATGATTAGGGAAGAGAAAGAGAAGCCAATCAAACTGGAGGTGAAGGGAGGTCACAGCTGCGGGCTAACCTGGAGAAGCTCCTGGACCCAGAACATAAAGCTTAGCTCTGAGCTTCCTGGAGGACAGGGAGAGTTTGGGCCTTGGCTCTGCACCATCCCAAGCTGTGCAGTGACAATGGTCAACCCTGAATCCTGGTCTTGTAATAAAAAAGGTGCCTGTGGCTGAATCAACTGATCTCCATGAGGTCCCATCAGCAGCTACATCAAGCCCAGTGGTGAGGCTGGTGCCAGGGACACTTACAAGAACAGAGACACTTTCTCCTCCTGCTGACTCTCCAAAGATGGTCACTGAGCCAGGGTTCCCTCCAAAGTTGGCAATGTTGTCCTGGACCCAGCGCAGAGCAGCCACCTGGTCCAGGTGACCCCAGTTCCCCAGGCTGTGCTCATCCCCTGTGCTGCAAGAGAACAGGGTGTGGTGGGGACAGAGATGTCATTGCAGGGCTCTCAGGACCAGGGATGAGCTGGGGCTCTGCATCTCTGACACAGGGGTCTT